>BMAV01002036.1:59789-107884 GCA_019973955.1 Trichonephila inaurata madagascariensis | reverse complement strand
ATCAAGTTAGTCAAATATGCGCAAACAGTTTTTGCCTTATTTAAGTATTTCTAATAAAAACTTTGAATGATTGAAATTTAAACCCCAAATGTATTGTCTGAATGGAATTTTTGTAATTTTTTTGTTTTTATAAATGGTTTTTTTTTATATATAAAAGGGTTTCTTTATTTCAAAACCTAAAGCCAATGTGTGATTATTCTTAAAACTTAAAATTTGAACTAGAATAATTATACTCCTTGCAATTAATTGAATTTAAATTAGATCAAGTTAATCAAATATGCGCAGTTTTTGCCTTATTTAAGTTCTAATAAAAACTTTGAATGTGATTGAAATTTAAACCCCAAATGTGTATTGACTGAATGGAATTTTTGTAATATTTTTGTTTTTATAAATGGTTTTATAAGGATATCTTTATTTCAAAACCTAAAGGCAATGTGCGATTATTCTTAAAACTTAAAATTTGAACTAGAATAATTACACTCTTACAATTAGTTGGATTTCAATTAGATCAAGTTAATCAAAAATGATTTTAACTGTAGAAGCTACTTGCAGTTTTCTCAATGATATTAGCTTAAGCAGTTTAAATTGAATTTTTTCGTTTCCGATCGGATACATCGAGATGGATAGAGTTGCTGGCCTTTCCCTCTGACGAAGCAATGCTTTGAAAAAACGATTATCTTTTCGAAACATCATTAATCATTCGTCCTTGGTCTGAATATCTCGGGACACGAAATGGACAGTCTTCTTGGGTGATAATAACAAATAGACACGAAATATGATTTGAATTCCAGGATGCATTTTGTGGCTCAGTGTACGTATAAGGGTGGCCATTTCTGTAGACGCCATGACCTTTTAGAAGTCGGTTATCGTAAGGTGATTATCGTGATCGTGCCCACCCCAAGCCTTGAAGAATGGAATCGTTGATCGGGTGGCGGCAAGTTGAAAAAAAAAAAAAGCTTTTGGTCCCAGGGGTCAGCCTATTATCATTTGTTTGTCGGCTGTCGTCTCAAACCACTCCCTTGCCTTCTCAGTTTGGACACCAAGTCCGAATCTGGAGAATGGACGCTTATAAACTTCCCAATGTGCTGGCCACTTACAAAGAAAGGATCGTGGATTGCTTCGAGAATTTTAATTGATTCTTTATACGTGCGACCAATTTGATCCGAATTTTGTATGCTATTATATATACGAGAAATATTTTTATGTTTATTTATTTATGTTGGTATATATATTTTTCGTTTTTTGTTTTCTTTTGTTTTCTTTTTACAGAAACAAACTAATTGCGTTTTTAGTGCACGTATTAAAAAGGGCTTTTTTTGTTCATGTTCTTGTTTTTGGCTCACCGTGTTCTGAAATCTAATTATTAAAATAAAAAAAAGATTAAATTTATCAATGATAAAGTGTTAAAATACATGATTGTTTTTTTTATGAAATTTGTTATTGTTGCTATTATTTTATTTTCTGCATGATATATCTATTTTAATCTTATTATCTTATCTGCTTTGATTTTAATTAGGTTTCATAGAACAGTTCTTATTACTTTTTTATTTCTTACTTTTTTCTTATGTACAGTTATTTTTGAAGTATTGTGTTAAAATAAGAAATTGATCTTTTTAAGGATAATATGTTCATGAATAAGTAACTTTTACGTATAAATACGCTACGTATTAAAATTTTTAAAATATTGATTTAAAAAGGTGTTACTTAAGCAATAAGCTTTAAAAAGTAATTGAAGTTTGCATTTTTTCTCTGTCGTTTTATGAGGTTATTCTAATATTTATTTAAAGAAACAGCCACGAAGGAAACTTTTTTTTCTATTGATTTCAGAGATTGTAAGCGTTAATTTGAATTGTATACTTAAATGATTTGTATTCAACTGGGAAAAAAAATAGAAAAGCGAAAATACATTACCTTTGAAAATACCATTACCTTTGAATTCTCAACTCTTTTGTATGCACAAATTTTTTCCTCCCCAAATCTTTATTCCATATTAGGTAGCAATTTATATTTAGACTTGTAAATGCAAAATGCTAAACTATTTGCTTATTACACCATGTGTATTCTCCTTCGATAACTTGAAGCTTTTTATAACAATTATAAAATATTTTACTTCATTTAGAAAGTGAAACAATTTGAAATACAAATGATTAAATATATGATACGCATGATATTTAAAGAGAATTTTAAAACTGTATGGTATAATTACGTATAGTATAATAGAAAACATTAATAATTCTTTTACGGCATTTTTCTAAAAAGTATTTCGATTTAATATGTGTATCGATCTTTGATCTTAAATAAAATTTTTTGTGACAAAACATTAATGCTCAATAGTTGTAAGAATTTTTTTTTTAAAAGCCGACAAACAAATTATTGAGGATAAAATCTTAATGACCTATTTTATTACCACAATTAATTTTTAGTAAAATAAGTTGCGTCGTTTTTTTGTTAGTTATTAAATTTAATTTGCCGAAAGATTTTTTTTTTCTATTAAGTTCTTTTTTCTTTATTTTCTATTTCATGCATTTCGTCTGGATAATGACAATCAGGAGTGCTGGTATATTTAATTTCAAATTAAGATATTGTTAATAATGATTCTATTTACATTTTAGATGACACTTATATCTAAAAAGGAAGACTTTTTTTTGTCAACTATTTAGAATTGCAGTGAGTTAATTAGTGGAGTACTAACGTGAAAATTAAGGATATTAATAAAGATGGACACACAGAGGAAAATGTTTTCTGCTCATAATTTGATTTCACACTGAGCATCCACTGTTTAGTATGACATGTTGTATCATATATATATATATATATATATATTCATTAAACTATACTCAAAACTTTTTAGTAATAAACATAACTCGTCAACAGCTGTAAAATTTCGACACTGGAAAGTAATGGCAAAATATTTAATTATAAATTAAAACGGTGTTATTTTTATTTAAATGACAATAAAACTGAAATTGTTCTCTTGAAATACCTTGCAATAATAAACACATCTTGCCAACCGATACTAAGTTTTGCTATCGATAAAAAAATGATAAAAAATTTAATGATATACATGCATTTGAATTTGATAAGGAGAAAGGACATTTTTTTTTTAATTACAATAAAGTTGAAAAGACATCTTCAAAAATGATTTGGGACCTTTTCCAACTCCACACTGCAATAAGAAATTAATGAAATCCAAATAACTACTTTACTTAATATAATTATTATTTAATTATTTACAAAACAAATAGGTAGAACAATTGCAAATTATATAAATCTGCGTTGAGTATATGTTATCCTGTAGTCATTCTATACACATTGTAAATACTCTATGTGAAGGATGGCGAACCAATAGCACGCGTGCCATTGACAATATTTTGGGCACGCCACCGATCAAAAAAGTTTCCATTTTTGTTCAAAATTACAAAGCTCTCTATGAAGTATTACGAACAAACGTGAGTAATCGGTCGTGGTGCGCGAGGCGTCGGGGAGCACACTCGTTTGTTATTGGCTTACAATCATAATATAGGTTATTTGTCATCTAATTTGCAACAACAGAAGTCACATTAATGTTACTTTAATTTTAATTACACGAATTACTAAAACATTACAACATTAAATTTTCAAAGTGTATTTTTCGTAGTAAATAAAGAGTTTTGAGTGGTTAGAGTATTTAATCTTATTATTTTCATAATAATCATAACACGGCATTTGATGGCGAGTCTATACCTCATTAAACATTTCTACAGAAAAAATGACACGTTGATCCATAAGGGCTTACCACCCCTGTTTGCTCCAGGTTATAACTAACTCTTAGTTAATATACTAGCTCAGTGTATACCACTTTCTGTCAAACGATATACTCTCATTCAATACCTGCGGTTTATCCTTAGCTCGAGCGTTACTCTCCGACAAAAGCCTCCCCAGAATACAATTAGTATCTGTTGTTGCTGTTGAGAATACGTCAAGGAGAGGGAGGGGGGATGGCGAGTCTATAGGACCGAAAATGAACTCTCTGGATGCAGTTCATCTCGGCAGAAGAAAGCGAGTGCGCATGTTGTATACACACCAGAGGCTATCTGAGTCTCGGATCTATCCATCTGGGCCAGTCACGATTGTGAGTCCCGACCCCCTTCTTTTTCACCTCACCGTCATTAGGTGTCCCGGAACCACGAGGTGTCCCCAGGCCATGGGCGTGTCTCCGAGCCACTTCTCCTGTACCCCCGCCGCCGTCGAAATAGATGGTGGACTTCACTCTCGGACAAGCTTTGTTTTTAACTCCTGTCCTCTTCTTTTCTTACTCCCCTGCCCGCTCTGGGGTTGTTTCGAATAGAGAGAGGGGTTGCCTTTTTTGGCTCTTCGACTCCTGTGGCTTGATTGACTCGATGGGAAAATTTGTTAAAGGGATGGTATTGGGGGGAAAACGATCGGAGGGTGGCAGTACAGAGTGTTTTAATCATTTTAAGCTATTCTTCAAAATGCAGTGATGTAATACGATATAGAATCTTTTAAATTTGAGATACAAGGAAGAACGAATTAAAACTTAACTGAAATAAATATTTATGTTACGTAATCGTGAGACTGTAAAAGTAACGTTGAGAACACATTGTTAATTTTGAACAACTTTTAAAACATTGAGAAATCTTAAGTTAATCTTAAGTTGTACTTGATATTACAATTTGATTTTCCGCATAAGTTCTTTCTGAAGTTTGATTCCAAAAGCACATTAAAATGGTCAATGATATATTCTTTTCTTTTCGATAACACTTATTGCATTTTAAATATATGTACTATTACGGATTGCCCAAGGTCAAGTATACTGAGATGGACACAGTAGGCATTGGCCCTTATGGGCTGTTGCGTCATTGAGTTTAGTTTACTAATATTACGGATAAGAAGTTTCTGCACTCCTATTGAAACTATTGTGAAAGCATTATTTTATACGAGTTTTTACGAATTATTCGTGCTTTTATAGATTGAAATTATAATCGTTATGTTACTGAATTAATCTAATATTGATTGGACAATATTAAGAATAGTAATCATATCTATTTTCGAGATTAAATGAAGTAGATGTTCGTATTCATTTTTCATTGTAACGTTCATTTTCTGATATAATTCTCATTGAAAACGTTTTTGTGAATAATTAGGTATTTCAAGTGTTTTGAAGTTAAGAAAACGTTAGTAAATATAGTATAGGAACTATAAACAAACTAATTGACAAAGTTTTAAAGAGAGCTTATTTCTTTTCATTAAATAGTAAAAGTTAATTTCTTCACTTTCTTGTGAATAATTACAAAATTATACATATATAATTTTGGAAAATTTTAAATATTAAAAGAAACAAAGAGAAATTTACGGAAAGAGAATTTTCTTTGAATGCAATCTATAATTAAGAACTCCTACAAGTAATTTTAGGAATTTCTGTAATCAAAAATAATTAATATTTTGATTTGCATGTTCTTGCAGGAAAAACCATACTTCGGAACAATTGAATCAAACATATTTCTTTAGATATCTTAATTTCTCTAGTTTGTGTGTTTGGAATATATATACAATGTCTCAGACGCTTTATTTAAGTTCCATGATTTGATTATCATTCATATTTCTAAGGTAAAAGTACAAATAATAGAAGTAATTTGTACCTTTTAGTGAGTGTAAAGTATGAAGCTTTATATATGCATGTGTGCTACATTTCATTGTCAGTTTTGTGCATAGGCAATCACGAACTGGCGAAATTGATGATACTAAAATCGCCAAAGCTCCGAAGTCGGTGGACAACAACCTTGAAAATTCTCTCTTGATTTTTTTTTTTCCTTTCCTTTGCAACAAGGCAAACTAGTTACAGAATGGAGAACAAAACAAAGACTCATTACGTCCTGGTTTTCTTACCTCTTCAAACGCAGTAACTGATAGCCGCTGTTGAGAATGTACTCATCTTATTTTATCTTTAATAAGTGGGCGTTCCCGTTCCTTTTCTTTTTTATCTTTCTCTAGTTAAAATCTATTGGACCGTGATCCTATATTTCTTTTGCTAGTGAAAGTGTTTTAAAAAATTGTATTTTCTCCATCGAAACGCATAAGCTATTTGTAAATTTTAAATAAGTATGATTTTAAACAAGTAATAAAAAGATTAAGTCAATTCCTACGGTTAAAAAAGAAAATTTTTTATTTTAGTCACTTTTTATTAAATAGTTACAATTAATATAAATATGTATATACATATGACACAGTAGCACACACAGGAATTTTTCAAGGGAGAGGGGATCCGGGATCCAAAGTTCACTATTCTTGTATCATGCTCCTTTTGATTTTGTCGATTTTCGGGAACAAAATACACTAAAAAACTAATTATTGAATAAATAATTAGAATTAATTAATAAAATTAATCATTAATTACAAATACTTAATTAAATTTTACGTACTATATTCTTAGAATTATAATCAATCAGAAAAAAATCAAGGGCTTTGGGGGAGGGGGTTTCCTGACCCCCCAGGACACCTCCCTTGTGTGCGCCACTGATATGACAGAATCACAATATTAAGTGGCAAAATAGAAAATGATTTTCCTTGCAATTTTTCATTTTCCTTTCTAAATATGGTGTTGGACTTTCATTTTTGTTTGTTACTATTTATGAATTTAATTATTCCAATAAAATAGTACAGTAAAAAATAAATCGCATTCTCAAAAATTAGACCATCCCAGGCCTGGTGGAATTCGAACCCACGACTTTTGAATTTGAAGTCCAACGCGCTATCCATTGCGCTACAGGGACACAACGAGCCATTTTCCTTTTTATATATGGTGTTGGACTGTTATTTTTGTTTTTTACGATTTATTCATTAATTATTCAAATATTAATGGATTAATTGAAAAAACTGTATTAACATCAAGTGTCATCCTCTATAAGTTTAAAAAAATGTATTTGAACTTGAGTGGATGAACAGAAAGTATTTTATTAACCATGGAAAATTTGAATAAGATATATATCATGTATTGGAGTAATTCTTAGAATGACAGGAGAAAGCCGCCTATCATATTATATTTTATTTCAATATTCAGCAAAGCAGTCTGCACTCCAAGCCGTGACAAAACGAGACCTCTTTCAGCGTTGATCAGCAGCGAGTGAGTCGTTAGTATACGTGTCTTTTTTAAGTCCGGCGAAAGTATAAGTCAAAGTTCTTATGCGGGAGGTGGGTTGAGTTGTCCTGGTAGGAAATTTACTCCAACTGACACTTGAAGGGTTGGGGATTCATCACACACACACACACATATTGGGAGAAAGTGAACTAATAGTAAGAATTGTGAAAAAAATGTGCAAAGCTAATTTTTTTCTAGCTTTAAAAATTTCCAAAATTATGCGTCATGGTTTTCAGATGTAGAGCAATCCAACTTCTGTAATGCAATTTGATACACTTTAAAATTCGTTTTTGCATGTGTCTTTGGTTATGTTTTTTTCAGAATATTATACCAAATTTCTCTAATAATATCAACTGTGTTATTCTATAAGATAGCATACTTTTTTATGAAAAAAACTGTAAATAATATCTCTAAAATTTAATAATTAGAAAGACGAGAAAAAAAATTATACTTAGCTGTTCTTTCCTTTGCATTTTTGTACGTTTCTTTTCATTGCGATGTTAATCGTCAATCAATCAAATTCACATCTCTGCCTTTCTTTTAGACCTATTTCTCTCTCTCTCTCACGTATGTTATGCAAATATCATTTTTTATAGCATCTCTGTTGCATTAATTAAAAGTAATATAAGACAATCATGGTCAAAAATAAGTTTTTGCATTATTATTTAGATTGTCTTAACAATATATTAAGAAGTTTAAATATAGAAAGACTTCTAAATAAAGTACTGAAACTAATGTTATATGATCTTATTATTAATGATAATAATTATAGCATATGAAAAATTCTCTCACTCTCAACTTTATATTTCAGAGTGTAGTTATTCAAAAAATTATGTATATATATATATATATATATATATATATATATATATATATATATATTTACATACTTTGAAAATGTGTAAAGCATTATTTCAAAATAAATTTATTGTACGAATGAAAAAGATTGGCCATTAAATATGATAAAGAATTAAAAATTATTTCCTATATAAAACACATGATTAAATCTCTGGACATTAAATACAAAGGAAAGACAAATTATATATTGATAGATAAAACATATTATTTTCACTTAAATTCAGTCAATTATAAAATTATTTTTCTAATTTTTTTTTTCTTTTTCATTTCAAGCATTATTTAAAATTCTTTATTAAAAATGGAAGTACGAATTATAGAAGAAAGCCATATATATTAACTTATTTTCTAAAAACTATACGAGACATTCCTAAGCTGCATTTTACCTAATTATTGATGTAATCTTCCTCACAAAAATGTAATCCTAAAAAATGTCTAACTTAGAGAGAAAAAAGAGCCTGCAAAAAAGGGGGAAGAAAATTATATTTTTCATATCGGTGGAAAACGTTTTCCTTCACTTGTCTATGCTTCTGTTGAAGTCTCAAAACCTTTTGCTTCTGCCTATTCCTATGATTTATACCCCACTTCACTTCAAAACGTTACCCTCCCCCTTTTTCTCAAACAGCAAAAGGACGCATCTCGACAAAAATACACAAATGCTTCGCTTGTCCAAAAGGGCCGAGAGGATGGGACGCTATTTCTTTTCTGTATTACTTTTTTTTTTCTACATGCAGAAAGAGATTTGACGCCGGAATGGGTGACAAAGATAAGTCGCTGGTCATCTGTCTGCAGACTGACCCCTCGCTTACCCTTGTCGAACGGAAGGACATTCGATTAATAACGCGTTCCAACTTTTTTATTCCCTTTGTCTATGGTACTCCAAACAGTCATCTATTTCGTCCTCTGATAATCGGGGTACATTTTTGTATTTCAAGTTTCCCGCTGGATGGGAAAGTAATGGATTCTATTGTTAGACTTAAATCTTCCGATTTCTTCCGAAGCTTGAAATTTCTCTCTTTCTCTTGATGGAGGTTGAATATGGGAAGTTTTTGTTGTTATCATGATGCCAATTTAGAGCTCTTAACGTGTGAGAAACAATTACAGTCAAGGGAGGGGTGGTTGAGACACTGATTACTGAACTTCAAGTTTTAATTGTGATTTGAAAGTTTTTTATTTGTTTATTTTATTTTTTAAATATTATTTTGCAGTTTCATTTTTAACCGTTTAGTGGGCAGTGGCTAATACGTCTAGCTACATATTAAAAAATTTTTCTCCAAGTGGGTGATGGATATTTAGTCCATCCACATGAGTTAATTGAAGCTAAAACACATAAAAATCAATACAGATGGCAGGACGATACCTTTTTTTTTTGCATTTCATGTCCCCTGATGGGTAGTTAAAAACAGCGTTTCTCGGTGTAAATCTACAAATTGTATTTTGATTACAATAAATGAAACTTCTGATCTTTGAAAAAAATTTCGACATGTCTTAAGTATACTTTTCTCTCATCTGAATGAATTAAGCAAATTTTTTTGCAAATAAAAAAAGGTTTTATTTAGGGTTTTGGAAAGCTTTTATATGTGGCTAGAGGCTCTATCCATTACCCACATAGAACATAAAAATGACCTAGAAATTTTCGCTTTTCTCCCCACTTAGAATCATTTGAGAATGTTGAGAGTCGGAAATATAAACAAACTTTGTTTACAATATGTGGTACAAGATTCTCGGGTTCGAAAATCTTTCATTACAGCTTTCCTGTTCGGAGAAACCGTTTGTATATTATTAAGTTCCACAGTAAATAGCTCATCAAATTTGGGAAATAACTAATTTAAATTCTCAAAAATTTTACTTTATTTCTAACTTTTCATGCTAAAATTAAATAAAATATAAAATGTGGATATATATACCAAGTTCAATGTATTCTAAGTATTTTATATATTTTCTAAGTAAGTATTCTGTGTTGTACAATATTATTCTATTATTATTAAATCACACTTATACTTTGTATTTAATTGTTATTGAAGTAGTTATTACAAAAATGTTAATTTTTCATAAAAAAAAGTTTATTGTAATATGATTCATTATTTATGTCTTGAAAAATAAGTTAAATGTCCTAAGTGTGGAGTGGCTATAACGTCTAACCACAACCCAAGAAAAAAAAAACCCTGATTAAATTTTTTTTTGTGACTAAATAATGTTTATAGGGAATGAGAACATTACATTTATCAAGTACTTTATCACAGAAAAGTGTATTTTAGCTTTGTGCCTGCTAAAGGGTTAAACAAGTAATTTCTTTAAATTGAATGTTTACTAGGGTATATACTTTATAAAAATTTAACGGGACGTTGTACCTGGAATTCGTAAATGATGTTAGTAATGCTATTATGTTATTTCTAAACATCTTTTTGTGTAAACTCCGAAAATATTTAGCGCTTTCTTATATATAGTGATGGTTTTAAGTGGTATATTTCTCAAAACTATAACAGCTGTATACATGTTGAGTAATTAATTGTGCACTTTAAAGACTTTAAGATTCAATTTCCTTTATCAAACTAAAAATTAACTGTGTATTTTTAAAATAAAAAAAATACAATAAATGAGGTATAATGTGCCTATTCATTTTTCTTGAAACGCAACTGTGAAAGTCTTTTATATTTACAGAATACGTGCCAAATTTTTTGGAGCTTTCTTATTAAGTCTCTTTTTTTTTTAATTTCAGAAAGTAGATATCATTTAAGATATCCATAGTCTTAAATGTTCTATAAAACTAACCCTATTGACTTTTTTAAGATGCAATTTCAATGAAACATTTGTGATTTTTTCCCTTTCAATTTTAACTTTCATTTTACATTACAGAAGCATAAATTTATTACTTGATAATTATGTATGTCAAATCTTAGAAATTTTATTATGATTTTCAAAATTTCAAGAAGTTGAGATCATATTAGTAGACACTCTGTCCTTGTAAAATCTTTCTTCGCTTCTCTTATATAACTCATATAAACGTTCTTTATGAAATATAATTTCAAGCAATTATATGTAAATACGTTTTTTTTCTATCGATATAAAATAAATACTAAATATTGTCAAAATTTATCTCGGATCTTATGTATCACAAACCGCAGCAGATAGTGATGCACATCATGTGAAGGGCTCCATGTAATTGCGACTCTTGACTGATACACCTCCTAACAAGTTCACATGCTCGAAGACCATCCCCTGATCGACGATAGGTCAAAGTTCGATGAACATCTGTTAAATGCGAGGCACAGCCAATGAAATATGACAGCGTGAAAATGAGACGGTTAATAAGGAAATTGCTTCCTCTGTGTTTGATCCTTGTCCGTTGCCCCAGGTGCTGGAGTACCTTTCTGAAGACAAGGGACTTTGAGTAGGCAGCTTGTACGTTTCCATCCCCACATAATTTTCAATTTTCCTTTTGTCAATTACCTTTTGGATGAGTAGGGTGCGGGAGTAACCGTGAGCCGGAAATTATTGTTATTATTTTTTTCCGTTTCTTTTGTACAAAAGAAAAGATCTCATACATAATATATCTTTTTTTTCTGGAAGTGAGATCTTAAGACGTTTTGTATTGAATATTATCAAGTTCTAAATGCCAGATAAATGTGCTGTAGACCCTCAGGGGATGTTTTGCTAATGTCATCACCTTGCTGAAAATTATAGAACAGAAGTTTTTTCCCATTTGGAAAGTTTGTTTCTGCTAATTTACTTTGAAGTCATTCTGACAGATTGCAGATTGATTTTTGATTCATCGACTTTAATCTGAATTGCATTGATTTTTGTAGTACCCAATCGGGAGCTGTAGAAAATTTGACATAAAGTATTAAGAAAATAATTTGAAAGTTTTAATATTTAATTCTGTTCATGACCAATTCACTGAAAAATGATTTGATTTGATTTATTTCTTTATTCTAAATTCTATTTATTTAGTTGTGTGTTAATCTTCTAGCACACACACAATACTACTTAGGATGCATAATAATGTAATTTTCTTTTATTGTTTTGATAACTTTCATCATCAACAAGTTGTTGAGGGATTGTATAAGTATATTAAATGTATCTAATTATTAAATGAAGACTAAAAGTTATTTAAAATATCTTTTTTTAACGTGAAGTAAGCTTTTTGACGTGTAAAGCATTAAAAGAATTGCTTAAAATTATTATTTCTTTTATCGCTGTGTAAATATATAATGTTGCTTTTTTAAATGAAATAGTAATGTTATATCCGATTAAATTTTTTTGAGTCAGTGCATACATTGCGTGTGTGAATAATATTTTTAATTGTGTTAATTGTATTGAAATATGAATTTCAATAACTTCAGGAAATACGTTAGCAAAAATTTTAGCAAAATTCCAATATTTTAAAGTTTTATTAAAGTTTTTTTGATTTGTTTTTCCTTCTTATTACCTTCATGCATTTTTATATTATTTCCGAGCATTTTTACGTAGTTTAGAACTGTAAATGGCTTACGTAAATTGTTATATTAAGCTTTCAATTGCTTAGAAACGCCGCCAAAAATAAAATATTTGAAAAATATTTCAATTTCTTTTTCAAACATTAATAACTTATTTCAAGTAAATTAAAAAAAAATTTAGTGCGTAAAATTAATTAAAATGAATGAATCGTGTATGTTTTACAAATGAAAACAGATGATACATTGTATGAAAACCTCTGAATTAGCTTTTGACTTCTTATTTATTTATATTTAAGTGATCAGTTTTTTATTAATTTGATTTTAAGTAACAATAGAATTACACATCATCCGCCCTGTTGTTTACTTTATTGATTTGTAAATGTTTCGATTTCTCTTTGACAGCATAGATATCGAAACATTTAATGTACTAAACACTCCAAAGATATTATACATATACTGGTGTTTAATGAGGATGAGGCAATCCCCCCCTTTTTTTTAATGCTATATCCTGGGAGAGGGGAGTTGCCTTCTGCTTAGCTAAGCAAAAAGGCAAAAACACTTTGCATATAAAAAAAAATTCTTGCGCTTGCATATTGCACTTAAAATTTTGAAAAATAGAAAATTTTTTTCTATTAATTTATTATTATTTTATTACGAATATGGTAACGTTATTGTACTATTGTACGCTATTCATTCTAATTTGTTTAATCATATGTTGACCTATTATTAAACATATGCAATTTATAAAAATATCTAATATCTTTATTCAAAAGAATGTGTTTCAATGTCAGATTTTTGAGAAATTTCGCGTATTATTAATCTTGATAAAAAGAATTATTCTGAATGATGCCATCTCGCTTTTTTCTAGATAATTCGGTCTAAAGTTGAAAGACAGAATTGCACACCGCTTGGGTGTGACAAGGGAACTTAGGAAATTTGTATCTGAATCATTTATCACACCATAATCTTGAAGTTAAAGATAACGCAATTGCAGCGATGCTCAGTCAGAGACTTCATTACGATCACTAACTAGAGATGTTGGTTTTAGTTTGATTGCTTATTTGCCACGGTGTTTTATTGGCACCATATTGATGGCTTGGATTGATCACCATCAGTATAATTATCTCAGGTATTAGGTATTTGTACTTTTTTAGGTGTCAACATGTTTCAATTTGTTAGTCTCCAGAGTTTCATTCGAAGTATTTTCAATAAATTCGGAACGTTTTATTTTTCTTTCGCGCCTTTGCTAATTTACAGATTCGTTTTTGCAAATCCAAAGATCCTATCTTTCCCAACTCATGCTTTATTTGCAAGCTCATAAATGTAATTCATTTAAAGGAATTTGTTCGATTTTTTTCACAAGGATCATTACTTGACATTCTTGCACTCACACCACTGGCGTAGCTAGTTTTGAATGGGCCCTGTATCAAAATTCTTTCGGGACCCTATTTTAGTTATGAAGGCCTTGTTATTGAGACTGTAGTTAAATGTGTTGGGGACCCTATAGCTTGGGGGCCCCGTATCATTCATAAGGCTGATACAGCGGTAGTTACGCCCCTGACTCGCACAAACACGGATTTTTTTTCTTGACAAATAGAATCCTCGATAACAGGATAGACACATACAGCTACGTCAGAGAGAAAATCAGATTCCTTTTGAAGGTCTCAAACTTCTTTTTATGAATGAAGCTTTGTTTAAAAGGTGTTGGTAAGACTTTCTTAATGTGTAATAGATATTATAGTACTTCTTGATTAGCTGTACTACTCTGTGCTCGGAAACCAAAATAGAAGTTATTTTGCACAAATGATTAGTTTTGTAAGCCACAATTTAACCTACTTTACAAAAGTTCACGTATATGTTGTTGATGAGTAATGACATCTTGTATCGTTCTGGAAAATAGCACTTTAGTACATCTTTGTAAGAAGGAAGCTTATTTGTCTAAAATCCTCTTAAATTACCAAATGTTGACTGTTCAAAATACTTTCTAGAAATGATTTTATTATATTTACCCATTTGAAAGCATGTGAAAATTAAAAACACTTACCGAAAAACTAATCGTCACATTACCACAGGTTGGCGATTGATTGAAAGTCAAAATAACTTGAACTGGTAAGGGATGTCTCCGTTTCTATAGTAACCCGAATATATCATGTCAAAGACGAATCACGTGAAAGAAAAGCAGAGCGTCAAAGATATGAGCTGCTACTGATACTCCGTCTTTCAAAAACTTTTCTGTCCAAATTTTTTGTAAAAAAAAACTTATTAAATCTAACTTTAGGAGGCACTCTTTTCCTTAAGAAAATGAAAATGAAAATGCAAAAAAAAAAAGTTTTTTATTTCTTAGCTTGTTTATCAAAGATGAAAAGGTAAAAAAAATTGGAAAAAAATTATAAAATATTGCTAATTTTACAAAACAAGAGGAGAGAGAATGTTTTTTGAACTTTTGATGTAATTAATAAATATTTTGAATTTACTATTTTTTAAATTTTATTTTTCTGTCTTTCGTTACATCCAAGCTTCACATTAAAATAATAACGTCGTAGCAAAAGTATTATGTAATTATAAAAGGATAAAGAGAAAAAAAAAAAATAGAAATATTTCTCAATTTCTTAAAACTATATGTTCAATATGAAAACATTTTTGCTTTTTTACTTAGTTTGGAGAAAAGCAATTTTTTAGGGCACATCGATCAAAAAAGAAATTGGTTTCCTCTTGTGTATATAATAACTATTTACTAAAATCATAATAATAATCTCAAATTAATTTTCATGAAATTAATAGTATTCATTGATATATAAATCCCCCTTAGTAATCACGCATTCATATATGTAATGTCTTGTATTAGTCGCACAAAAGTGAACCGCATATTTCTTCATTTGTTAAATTTCGGAAAATTAAATTAAAATGTTTATTTTTTTAAAACTAATTTAATTGTTAAAAATACACATGCAGTTATATACGTACATATTTCTAGAATATAAAAAAAATGACGAAATCTTCAAACATCTTTTTACCTCAGCTACCGAGATATTTTTCACCTGTTATAATTCTGTAAGTGCCCTGAGCTGAAAATAATTACCGATCTTTTTTCTTTCATTATTTGACGGCATTGTATTACATCTTCGTTCTCAGGCTATATATTTTGGCGATGCAATCTCTCTCAATGCTATCACCTGTCTCTTAATGTAAACATTGAAGCCTTTTAGCCGTGAGGGGTGCCATGAATAATTAACAAGGAAAATGTTATGAAGAATTTGGTTCTATAATAGGCATTATTTTCATTGTAAAAACACTGTAAGCTGTTTTTGAAACATTTCCGCCACTAACTATGATTAAATAGAAACGTTAAAATTGGCTAAATGTTTCAAATGTGAAGAAGTTATCAATTCAAAAAAAATCTTATTAAATATTAATGACTAATGTGTCTAGTAATGGAATAATTCATTTACAGCCATTAGAAACATTTATATACCAAACTGTCAATCAATAAAGTAACTAGGAAAATGTTTTCATAAATTCAAACTTCATTTTTGATACTTTTAAGAAAAGTTACATTGAAATATGCATTTAAGAACATGAAAATTAATTGTTTTAAATGTACTGAATGCCAAAATAATGGTTTTATTTTTTATAAAAGAAAGTAGCTATTTGATTAGTCCCCGCCACGAAACTTTTTGATTTTGGTGATCTTATGAAAAAAGCTCTGCAATGTTAAGCAAAACTATGATTAAATTAAAAACAGTACATAAAATAATTATTTAATATATTTAAATATTAATTGGATTAAAATAAAAATATCATATTAAGGCGATTTAGTTTACAATAAATAAAATATTTAACTACGTATATCTAAAATCAAATATAGGTGGAACATTTATTCCATGTTGAATATTAAAAACTTAAATAAGAAATATTTTACTGTTAGGTTACATACAGCTGATAATTTTTTTCGAATTCTAATTTTTTTCTCAAATAATTGTTTTAAAATTTAACTTACTTTCTTATTAATTTAATTTAATTTACTTATTTAAGATACTTTCTGAGTAAAATTTCAATTGACATATTGCAAGGTGCCAGCATTATAAAAAAATAGCGAGTACAATTTTACCTAGCCCAAGTAGGGTATATAGCTTTATAAGAATGCTTTTATACTTAAAATTACAGAAATCACACTACAATGATTTATTTTAAAAGAATAATTACTCATTTAATGACCGTAACACAGTTATGGGTAAACTATGGGACTCGAGCCGAATACGTCCCATCTAGAGGTTCTATCCTATGCAATGCATATTTTGAAAAAATGGTACAGAAATTTTCAATTTCAATGTTATAAAAAAATCATTTAATTGTTGGATCCTTTTCTTTGCAAATGCAAAAATTTCTATTGAAATCTGATTAACTTTCAAGAATTAAAAAAAAACTTTTGCATATGAAAAAAAAAAATGAAACCTAATGAATGTGCGTAAAATTATTAAATACGCTAGTTTGTTTTATATTTAAATTTAAAAATTAAATAAGAAATACAGTCCCGCTTGCATTCATCGCAATAATATTAAATATTTTGAAAATAAAGTTTTTTTTTTTGGGGGGGGGGGGTTTGTACTTTTTTTTAAATTTTTTTACTATTTTGCATTAAAAAGTTTGTCCTCCATTGGCTTTAAAATATTGAATTCATCTATGATATACTTATCATTAACTTCAATACATACATTTGGGTTATTCTAGATTTCTGAAAAAGATGTCTATTGAAAACCATTAAAATATCAAAAATAGTAATCTCGCATCAATGGGATATTAAATCTCTGTGGAGGTCTGAAATTAATTTTTCTCGTTATGATCCTCCAAATTATTAAGGAGATCTTATACATCACATCCGCCAAACCCAAGTCAAAGTCTTCTACGTTCCCAACGCTTCTGTCCAGTCAATCTCAGATGCCTGCAAGCTCTTTACATGAGAAGGTATTAATAGCTCATTAATTCTCTGTCGCATTTGCACACAGGATACATTGACTTTCACATCTGCCGTGATTTGAAAAAAATGGAGTTTTCCTTTGGAACCTATTACTCAATGCGTTTCAATAAGAATCGCTTAACTTTTCAATCAGTTCTCTAGCTATGGTATTAAATGAGGTTTGTCGTTTGTAAAAATTGCTGTTGGATAATTTAGGTGTATATTTACCCAACTACAAATAAAAAAAAAGCATATTGTTTATCAATATAAAATGTGGCGCATTTTTATGTTTAAAAAATTGCAGTGGAGTAATGCATCTACTTTCGTGCAAAATATCTATTGTTGGTAATTACTTGATTTGTATTTCTAATTTCTACTAATTTTTAAAATTTTTAAGAAGTTATTTAATGGCACATTTGAGAAGATTTTTCGATTAATAAACCATTCTACATTTACGGAGGGACGTTTTGTTTCTTATAAAATCTTCGTGTATGTAATTGAATCCTTTATGTAAAAAATAGAGCTCAAAACAATGTGGATGGAGATGTACTGTATTTATTTATTATTTTTTACTCTCCTTATGATCATGCATAAATCATATCTGAGAGTTCTAGTAATAAATATTACGGCTAAAAGATCCAAAAGCATTTACAGTCAATTCAATTGCCTCGATTCAATTTCTTGTTCCATCCATTCTGCGATCTCTTTTAAACAACTGGATACACCCATACCGCCCGATGGTCATTGAATAAGCTATATTGCATGGAGAATGTCCAAACCCCTTGTCCGTTCGCTCGTTTAAAAATAATTACCAAGAAAGCACGGACACAGTCGAATTCGGCGTTTTACTGCCCGCATAACAAATGACTGGCCAGTAATTACAGAGTTTTACCCTCTCGAATGTTTATGTATCCTGCTTCATCTGCACCAGAATATGAATTCGAAGTCCGCATGCGAGAGATCTTTTGACATCTGAAATATAGATTCAGTCTCGTCGGCGGAGAACCTGTGATTATCCAGGTATGCGAGTTGGAAACAGTTCACTCCCACCTTTTTTACTTTTTTTTCAATCTTTTTTCGACTTATCGGCGACATCTATCGGTGCACGACTTTCTGCTTCATGGGATGGTCTTAAGAGAGTCCAGTCCTCCCATCCAATCTTAATACTATTCCTTCGTTTCCATTCCTGACTAGGTCCGGTTTTGTCATGATACGACTTTCTGGACCAAATGACCTGGTTCTTTTTCTCATAGATCACCACGCTATGCAGTCATTGCTACAGACAGTTGCCAGTTGAGGGAACGTACGCTGGTCGGAACTGCTATTATTTTTCGATCAAGACGACCTTATGGACGAACTGGTTTTAAATGAATGATGGCTTTGAAAAGATCACAGAAATTTTATTTCTGCAGCTTCGATAATAATTGAATAAAAGTAGTGTCGTGTCATTAAACAACAGATTGGTAAAAAGACTCAAATATTTTATCATTAAATAATTAGGAAAATGTATTGAGTGCAGTCTTTAGTCACACACACACACAGGTTATATTGATGTTAGACACTTTTTAGATTACTTTTACATTGAAAGAATTCCCTGGTATTGAAAAGCGAAATTCAGATATTGCAGTGCTCTTATAATCTTTTAATACTTTGTCTATCCCCCAAAAAAGAAACTTAAGTGTTTTTCTCAGAAATGCCGAAAAATTTAATTTGAAAAGATAAATTTTGTATTTATTTTATAATTTATTTATTTCATAACAGTTGGCAAAATTCTTATTATAAGATTTTTAACAATCTTATTGTATTTCTTCACTTCTTTTTGTCGCGTTAACCTTGTGGTTATGGTTACAGGCTCATGGTCAGCGTGTTACGAGTTCGAGACCAGTGCCATTGAATACATACCGCGTATAGGGGCTGATGCACATTAAATCTACCGAGGCTCACTATCCTCCCGTTGAGGGGAAGGGGCAGCTCTCCTCTCGTCATTTGACCATGGCTCAAAATGAAGAGGTCCAAGCTCTGGTGTTGCTTCATAATACGACGTTAATATGCATTCACTCACTTAATTCTTCTATTCTTAAATACCGTTAAATCCGGCGTATATAACGCGCACTTTTAACACTAAAAGTAAGATCGAAATTTAAGGGTGCATGTTATACGCCGGGTATAAAAATGGTACCTTTAAAAATAAAAAAGAGAAGAGCATACGCACAAATAATTAACCTTCTTCATCTATCGACATACTGTTCATTTAAAAGAAATGACTGTCTTTATGAAATTAAAAAAGCTGAAACTCTGGAAGTAAAACATTACACGCGTAAACTGCAAGTTCCTTCGTACAAAGAGAGGGTTCGTGTTATGGTATGTCGGTAATTCACATTATGATGAGGTTCGTTGTGATTGTTCGTTTAAGTGAAGAGGCAATTTTTTTAATACAGTATATTTGTCTCAGTTGAATGAGCATAATTAATGTTAATTTATTATGCTTAATGAATAGGTGATTATAAAGCAATTAGTTGAGTTGTTTTGCTGATCATTGTTTTAATCTCGTGCTTAGAGGAAGATGTTTCTCTTTATAAAAATAAAATTTTACAACATACCGATGAATTAATACCACAAATAATAAGAAAGAAAAATTATTTGCTAATCAGATTTCATTATAAACTAAGGTATACAAAATACTTTTTTCTCCTGAGAAGTAAAATTTCTTGTGTTTTCAATTGTTAACCTTTGGTAGCAAAAATTAAAACGATGAGGATAAAGTTTATTTCAAATGCTATTATATTTCACGAAACAATTTTATTTGCATTCTTGTTTGGTCCCTTACCGAAAACACTCAATTTTACCAAACTGTGTGCATCGCTTCTTAAATTACTAGGTAGGAGTCAGCATCTGTCGGAATCACGATTTTCCCCATTGTCCAGTCTCTTTTTAGGGATGGCGGCGTCCCTGTTGATTATCAACGAAAGCTTCTCCGTCGTCGTTATCAACAGTTTGGAACCGCGACCGTCGCGTGACACAATGACCTTTGATTCTTACAAGGTTTCTTGACTCAGGATTTGTGGTTGACCTTTGAACCCATGACAATAACAAGAAGAAAGTAAGGTTAACTTTCGCTACTCGCCGCCAAAATATTTTTAACGCTCTTTTTCTCTATTCCCTTTTCCTTTTGTGGTTTTTTTGTGTTCAGATTTGGTCAAGCATTTGTCTGGACGACATAGAGCGGAGTGTTCGATTGCTTAGTACACTTTTTGTAATCTTTATCAATGTACCTGGAAGTAAACGGTAAGATGTTTGTCAATAATGTGTCATTTAATTTAATTAAAAGCCTTTTCTTATGGTGTAATTTGTGCAGTTACACTAAACGAAGTGTTAACTGCTGGCATATTTTTTTTAATGATTTTTTTTTGTTTGTTATTAATACAGTTATGACATCAAATTTTAATTGTCATTTTTTATGTCGGAAAAGATCTCATTATTTTTAATAGTTTTTTTTCAATGTAAATGAATTTAAATTTTGATATCACATTTTACTGATTTATATTACCGTATATTCTATAGTATTACGCGCTCCTGTACTTTCAAACTAAACTTTTTAATTTTTAAGTGTCTTTGCCCCGTACATCAGGTACCTCATTTTCTCGAAAAAACCTAAAATGCGTGCAATTTTCTTATCTTTTGATAAAAAAAAAGGTTCACATGAAAACAAAATATCCCGAAATATCTCACTTCTACTTAGTGGAGAGTACAACATTAAAACCCGTGGTTATTTTTAAAAGAAAACCAAAGCTGAAATCTAAATTCCTGAAAGTTGTTTTCATTCATGTGCACGAGAACGATGGATGGACGAAACTGTAAAATTGTGCATAAGAAATGTTTGGAAAATGCGTCCAGATGTTTGAAATAAAAAAGTAAGTCTTATAGTTTGGGACTTATCGGGTCCCTTCTAACGGATAATATGAAGAAATTGTAATTGTGTGTAGCTCAAATATGACAGGTATTCCAAAAGTATGAACGCCATTTTAGTTCAGTCTTTATAAAACATTCAGAGCAAATTAAAAACGATAGTGGAATATGTGGAAATGAGAAGGTGAAAAACATTTACTGAAGGGGGCCTATATATATATATATATATATATATATATATATAATGCATATGTTGATACTTAATTCTTGTATTCTCATCTTTTTTTTATTCTCATCTTTTAAAGCTATGATTTTTATACCTGGCGTATAACGCACACCCTTAGATTTTGTACTTATTTTTTTGTGTGAAAATGCGCTCCTGGATATAAATGATAATAAATATAATTATTACACTTATCGGCATTAAATCATACTTTTTTTTCAAAAATAAAATACAACTATTGATATTTCAAGAAATGGTAAATTGCAAATAATATATTCCTTTTCCTCAAAGCATTTGATCTTTTTATCCAGTTGTGCAATGGTAATTTATTGAAAGAGTAAATTTATTTACTTTCTTGCAGCTTTGGACAAACTTGGATTTCGTCACCTTTTTAATTGCCATCAAGTGGAGGTGGTTCAACCAAGTATTGCCTTCGACGTGGCTTCTCTAATGCTTTACGGAACACAAGCAATACCTGTTCGTCTAAAGATATTGTTAGACAGACTATTCAGCGTTCTTCAGCATGAGGAGGTTCTACAAGTACTTCATGGATTTGGATGGACCCATGAAGATTATGCTAGAGGCTACATTGTACAGGTAAGAAGTCTATTTTGTAGTGAAGTTTAATTTATTATGTTATTATTAATTATTTTTTAGCTTTAAATTATTTTCCGGTTACCGCAGCTGATTTAGCAATTAAATTCAACGCCTTAGTAATTACTCTCTTAGAATTATTTCTGCAAATTATTAAAAGTATTATCATAAAGCTATTTCCAGTCAATAACTAATAGCCAATCACACAACAGTTTATGAATAGCATAAAATATCTTTACATGGATGGTGAATGGATTTTCGTGCAAAATTCTAAATAATTATAAACTACAAATGTTGCTGAATTTTGTGTTCATTTTTAATTAGAAACTATTTTTCATCTATTGTTGAATTTTTAAATGAGACAAACATTGATCTTATTTTTTTTCCATTTTTAAACTGAATAACCAGTGGCGTAACGTATACCTCTGCATCGTGGGGGAGGGGAGGCAGGACTCTAGGGAGGCCCAAAGCTTGTCTGACGTCAATTACATATGGTTTTAAAATCCTTTGTGTGAGATTCGGCTTGGGTCGCAAAATCTAACATTACGGGGGGATCTAATATTCTCTGTTACGCCACTGTGAATAACCATTGTAAATCGAACAATACAATAAATATGTCAAACTTTGTAAAAATATTTATTTATTTTTTTTATTAATAATTATCTGCAAATTTTAGTATGTGTTAGTTTGCAACTATGTACACTAATTATTGTAAAAAAACAAAATTAAAAGAATTTTAATTGAAAATACATGAGCGTAGCATGAGCATAGCACGAAATCACGGAGAAAGATACATATGCTTGAAAATATCATAAAAGCCCTAGCTATATGCTTCTCTCATCATTCCGAGATGGACAAGGAAACAAAATCTATTCCCTAATGGAACGCCGTACACAAGGAATGGATTGCGAAACATCTGTTTCCTTACGAAGTGACCACTGTAATGCCCGCCTTTTAAGTATGCTCATTCCTTGGTTCTATCGGTTCATCCATTTTAAACAGTTGGTCGTCACGAGATTCCACAGCAGCCAGAAGCGTCGTATTTCATGCAAATCCTTGCAGCCCGTTGAAAGGCCTGCGTCAGAGGAACCGTTATAACGAGGACTCTCATTTCAAGAGCCACAGTCAATTAATTTTCTGATGGAAAAGCGACGGATTCGGGACAGAAACGGAGCAGGTTGACTTCCTCGGACTCTCGCTCTTCGTGGGAAGAATATTGTTTAAGACGCTGGCCATCTCTCCCTTGATGGCATTCGCAGTTGTTTTGGAAGGGTCAGTCACGCCAAGACCGCGTTGTGCTTTCCGTGTGCTTCGTCCACTCCGTTGGTAGAATCGTGACGAGCGACGATTTGGGCCTCTTATGCTTTGGACGAGGTTCCTGTTTAAAGTCACATCATCGGCGCTTGAAGTGAAGTGGGGGGAGGAAATGGAAATGAAAGGGGGATGGTTGAAAGTTCAGCTATCTAATGGGCGAACGATGCTCTTCGAACCTCAATTGTTTATGGAATTAAGTGGGACATAGGAATCTTTGCTTTGAACTGTTGTCTGTTACTAAGTTTTCTCATTTTAATTCGAAGAAAGAGTATTATTTTAACATAATTTTAAAATATTTTCCATTACAATAAAATAATTTTTTAGTTTTCATGTTTATCTAGAGTAAAAAAAAATTTAAAAAGCAATTTTTTTAATTTTTTTTTTTTGTCATTTGGCATTTTTCCTTCGCGTAAATTAAATTTTATTTTTCTTTAACACAGTTTGAGATTATAATTTTTTTTTTTTAAAAATTTTTTTTGTAGTACTTTTTCATATTATTTAACTTTTCTAGAAATATAAAATGTTTTTTTTTATGAAAAAATATGACCTGTTTTTTCTTTTAAATTTGCACATTTAAATTTTAACACAAAATTATTTTACATTTCTGTGATTATCTCTTCTATTTAAATAAACTTCTTTTTTGTAGAATTAAATATATTTTTGCATTCCCAAAAAAAATTTTAAAAACTTTTTAAAAAAAATTAAATAGGTACAATGATATTTTAATCAGGTTTTGAAAGGAAATATCTTGCATAAAAAGTTATAGTAATTTTTTTTTTTTTTTTTTTACAAAATCTTCAAAATCAACATTTGTGTTTCATTCATATGTAAATTTTAGATCGATTTACATGAAATGAAATATTCAAAAATTCTTCTATAGATAGTACTTTTCAGTGGCGCACAGAGGAATTTTCAGGGGGTTGAAGGTTTTACTATTCTTACATTATGCTCCAAACGCCGCCCAACATATTCTTATGATTTTGTCGATTTTTGGAACCCCAAAAAACAGTTAAAAATTAATTATTGAATAAATGATTAGTATTAATTAATAAAAGTAATTAATAACAAATACTTTATTAAATTTTACGTACTATATACATTAAAATTATAGTCAAGTGAAAAAAAATTAAGGGCTTTGGGAAGAGGGGGGTCCAGACCCGGGAATCCCCCCTTGTATGCGTCACTGGTTCTTTTTATTGACATTAACTTCAATTAGTATTAACTATACACAAAAGGATATCTTTTTCATTAAATAGTTTTTAAGTGGAATGGAAAAACAATGGATTAAATCTGAAACTTATTTCAAAACTGGTAATATTTTTTTTTCAAAATAAGGAATAAATATGCTCTTACATTTCGTATTTAAATTCATATTTTCTTTTATTTCCCACAGTCCTCATTATTTATAATCCTTTATTTTCTCGCTACAATTCAATCATCCATTAATCTTATCTTTAAATTTATTTTTGTTAGAGTACCATTTATAGAAATTGAGTTCAGTCGAGATTCCCACAAGTGCTATGAATATGTCTTCAAACAGTTTCTAACTCACCTAACATTAAGTCAATGGCGAATTCTCTTCTTAATTGACGTGCTGACATGCGCTATTATATCCTCAACTTAAGTTTCGTTTAGCGCGTTCACAGTGGAATCCCGCTTTCTTAAGTACGGCCTCTGAAACGGGGGCGGCAGCGATGACAAGCAATATGATCCAGGCGATGATATTTTTACACACTTGGCATCTGTGTCTTTGCGGACCCGTTCGGCAAGAGCCAATGGCCCGCTTTTAGGCCTCGCCAGTGAGAAATATTTACAAGACTCTGTCAGACTCTCCGAAGATATGTTGCCTATTAGAGCACATGTCCAGAGACTTGACGTCGTAATTCCGGGGAAAAAGAACATGCTCTGGTTGAAGTTGGATGTCTATATATATGTTTCGTCTTCCGTTCTTTTAACGTTTGCGCCTGACAAATCATTCACCCACGCACATGGGCAACTGAATGACAAAATGTCTTAAAAAAGCAAAAATTTGGGAAAAAAGGGTTTAAAGCAAATGAAACAAAAGTATTCTATGCGTTATCGTGATGGATTCATTGTATGTGATATGGCAGCGGAAAATTGTTGCGACATTTCATGGCATTGTAGTTCTTAGACTTTTATGTCTTTACTTTGATCTTGTGACTTTGTATATTATTAATGTCTATTTTTCTATATTTAAATTACTTCAAGAATATTTAAATTTACTGGAAGCTTTTGACATTTTCAAATCGTGTATTATTACAAAAAACATGACGTTATTTTTTTTAAAAAAAAGATGTATATAAATTTATTTATGAAACTGTTCCATATTTTGTTATAAATGTTTTTAACCGATTTTAAATTTAAATCCCTTTTTTGCGGCCTAAATTTGTTGAGTTACTACAGTCCGTTAAAAAATTTATTGAGCCACAAATTTTAGAAATTATGAAATTAAGGTTCTAATTATAATTTAAACTTATGAAATACGAAATTACAACATATTTTTTAATAATTAGCTTTGAATAATGAGAAGTCGATTAAGTGATTAAAAATTTTTTTAAAAATTGTTCCATTTTTGGGGTTTTAAATTTTTTAAAAATTTAAAAATTTAAAACCCCTTTTTAAGGGCCAAAGGTTTGGTTTCTAATCCGTTAAAAAATTTATTCCCCAAATTTTGGGAATTAAAATTAAATTTTAAAATTTTTTCATGAAAAAGAAAAACCAATTTTTTAAATTTGTTTGAAAATTGGAATCGGGGAAAGTGGGTTTAAAATAAAAAGTGTGGGGGCCAACCCGTTTGGCCCAAATTTTAAAACCCAAATTGGGCCCAAAAATGAAAAAATTCGGGGGGCCCCCCAAATGGTTCCCCCCCAGTTCGGCCAAATTTTCGGGAAGGCAATTTTGCCCCCATCCCCTTCAAGGCCCAATTTGGGGGCCGTTTTTAAATGGGATGGGCACAGGGGGGAGGGCCCTGGGGGTCCCCATGGGCCGTTGGGGCCCCCCTGATTTGGGGAAATTTTAATTTCGATTTGGGGAACCTCCCCTTCCTTTTGCCCCCTTTTCCAAGGGGGGGCTGTTTTTAAAAGAAATGGCCCTTTTAATTTAAAATTTAAAAAGAAAAATTGGTTCCCCTTCTTTTGCAATTAATACTTTTTAAAATTCGTTTTTGCCCCTTTTTTATTTTTTAAATTTTTTTGGGGGGTGTAAAGTTTGCAATATAATATAGGTCGTGGACTCTTACCCATTAAAGTGAAGGTTCACAAGGGAGGAGACATTTTCTTAAAACATGCATTTTATTATGATTTTCTGATATCAATCTAAATTCAACCCTAAACTGTTGGGAGCTGATCAGCTTAAATACTAATTTAAATATCTAGAATATAAATCTTGTACTTATCATCAGTAGCTAATCCTCAGCCATAAGTCCTTGATCGGCCCTGCTAATTCCTTCACCTTGAACTACAATGATTACAATATTAACCTCATTATCCAATGTCTTAAACTCTGCATGACGATATATTCCCTCTATCACAAACTTCCCTGTTCACTTGACTTTAAATAGTAGCTCTCATTAACATAAATCGTGGTTCATTTTCAAAAAGAGGTTTTATAATCATATTCCGCCAACAAAAAGCATTTTTCGTGGAGGATTACTGAGAATTTTAATTAGAACCCGTTATACAAATGTACTTTCAAAGATTTTCCACGGGGCACCACTGGTCTCGACTTGGACTTGTCCTTGTCAAATTTTTTTTTTCTTTTTATACATATTCCTAAGTAGATTTATATGTATGACAAGAGTTATTGTCTTGGTAACATATGAAGCTATATATCGTGGTATAGCATATCCTTATAAAAACCTATACAGTATTATATGATCACATAGAATAGCTTGACTTTACGTTTCAAAATTTGCAATAAATTGTACTTTCATCATGAGCAAAGGCTCCCCTGACCATTAATAATTATCCTCTCATTTGTCGATTGGAATATATATATATATATATATGGTTTCTTACTCAAGTAATACGAATTATGTTTGAAACCATCGGCCGTATAGGTAAAATTTATTTTCATCAAATAATATAATTTGTTTTCACTCGTCCTTCCACGACGAAACCATTCTATCCTTTTTCAATCTTTCTTCTCGGTATTTTATGCATTTTCATAAATTTTGTGTTAGTATTTGATTTAAGACTTTCAAATTGTTACGTGTAAAGTTTTTTTCCCGAATAGTTTCTAAATTAAGCAAATTGAAAGATTTTTTTTTTTAAGCTTGACGAAAAGTTTATTGATTACCTCGTTCTTTTAAAATCTTTTTCCATGTGCATTATTTTGTTTAAATCACTTTTTTTTAATTATGGTATCGTTAATGGAAATTTTACAATGCTTCATTAATTTAATTGTTTCTTATTTACCAAAGGGCACACTTATAAAATAAAACTTTTCTCACATTTTCCGTTCAGTTTATTTTGTTAATTTACTTCACAGCATCTTCAAATAAATCGTGGATAGCACAATCAAAATCTGCACCTTTGCTTCTAAAGCAATGCTTTCATTAAATGCCAGCCATGCAATTTATAATGATTCCTATATGACGTTAATTTTCTCAGATTGCCTTATAATTTTTTTTAATTGGTATTATATTTAATTTTTAGAAAACGAGTATATTTTAATGAAATTTAGGTTAATTTTTAAAATTGCAATCAGTTTAAAAAGTGTTTCACGATCAATTTTTAATACGCACGTTAAGAAATGCGTTATGTTTTCCTTAGAAATGCGCTTATTTATTAGTGGTCTTATAATTTTTTAACGCACAGTAAGTATATCACTAATTTTTTATGATAAGTGTAATTAATATTTTTAAAGTAGTAAATTCTTTATCTTCTGTTACAAGACTCAATGAACATTAATTTTACTATATTATCTATTAATGATTAATAAACTTATTAATTATGCAATAAAAACTATTAAAAATATAAAATTTCTGGTAACTAAACAAAGCTAAAGAAGCACACTAATTACTAATAAGCAAAATGTAAAATTATTTTCTGTTTACTAGGTTTTGGAACAAACTTACTAGATCTGCGTATGATAGATCCCAACCCTTATGAAGCATTATTCAAATTCTTTAACTGCAGTTTTCTGCCGTTCAAGCATTCGTGTCACAACCCCTTCAAAGTTGATTTATTATTAATTGAGCGATAATAATAGCAGATTAAGCTACTAAAACTGTTTGAAACTATTTGGAATCTTAAAAATTGCCGCATATTTTTTTATATTATTTATTATCTACTTTTATTTCCCATTATATATGAAACATGTTGTTCATGTACTTTCTGATTCAAACACACAGACCCACGCACATGCAAGCAATTGATGGTTCTGTTTATATGCTCAAGTACTTTATATGATATTTTTGTCCCTACCAGTGGCGCACATAAAGGGTGGGTGCGTGCGTCCGGACCCCCCATAGACTTTGATTTTTTTTCGTTTGATTATAATCTTATGTATATAGTAAGTAAAACTTTAATAAACATTTGTTTTTAATAATGGATTATATTAATTAATGTTAATTATTATATTCATTAATACTTAATTAATTTTTTACTGCTTTTTGTACCCAAAATTCCGCAAAATCAAAAGAATATGTTAGGCGGCGTACTGGAGCATGATACTAGAATGGTGGACTTTTGACCCTGGACCCCATTCCCCTTGAAAAATTCCCGTGTGTGCCACTGACCCTTACTATAAACACATAACAATGCGCTATATAAATTTATATATGATTCAAATGCAGAACAATTTTAGTTAAATTGATAGTAACAGAATATTCATTTGAAAAAGAAATCGGTTTTAGGTAATTTCTGTATTTGATATGGAATTTTTTTGGGGGTAGTTTGGATAAAAGTTATGTATCATACACATATTGGTAAATTTCAACTTACTAACAACATTGGTAAATTTTTCTAGATCTTGTGTACGCATAATAATATTTAATCGTAGAAAATCTATTATTGACTAATTAGAAATACAAGTAAATAAATTATTTTTAAGTCAGACGGATAGAGGTCTAAAAATTCGAGTTATCAATTGGTTCACTAAATATTTCATAGCAAATTAATGGGAAACTGCCTCTTGGAATTGCATCTAATGTCCTTGGAATAGCTACATCTTTGTCAAAAAGAACATATGTGCTTGGAAATAGATTCCGGAGAAACTACGACACAGAGACACGTGGTCTCTCTGTCTGTTCTCCATCTCCGCTTCTTGGCAAATAAACACCGTTTTTAGTCTGATGACGAGTTCGGAGCTTCGTATAAACATATCGGTACTCAGCCGTAAACACACACTTTGTCATCCTGTGCCACACAGGGTCATCAGTAGCTGGGATGGATTAAACATCCTGTTTCCTTTTCTTCCCTCCAGAAAAGTCGCAGTGGAGCTCATTTCGCGGAAACGTTAGGCACCAATTTGCGTTTTATCGTATGAATCTGCGCCATTTTCTTAAAATTATTATTTCCTTCTGTTGCGTTATTTAAAAAAAAACCTCTTCGTTCACACACACAAGCTTAAAAATATTATTATTATTATTATTATTTTTTACCATTAAATTGTATTGGTACAGATATTGCACTATTTTTAAAGACTACTTCTTGCTATTTTTGGAACATTGTCATTTATTTTTTTATTTTTAAAATTTGTTCAGAAGTTTTTTTTTTCTTTGTAATGTGTAATAATGAAAATAATAAGACCTAAAACTTTCACGAAAATAATAAAACGTGCGTTCTTTTTTAATGCTCAGAGTCTATTTGACGCAAGTTTTTTAACGTCAGCATTTTAAATACAGGGTGTCCGGGCTTAAAGTGTCCAAAAGTAATGACTTATTATTACGGAACTACCCATCAGAATGCTATGAACTATTCATCCGTGGATTGGAAAACCCTCCGAGATTTTTTGGTTGTAGTCCGCGATCGGCCGTATATCATTTTTAATATTTATATTTAAAAAATTCGCAAATTCGCACCTTCAGATTTCCACCTATTTCGATGATTACAAAATCCTCTTAATAGTATAACTAACTTTTTGGTCGAGAAAAAAAGATTATGTATAAACCTTTTTTGCCAAAAATTCTGAGAGGTTCCTGGAAGGGCATAATTTTCAAGCTACCTGGAAGAAGGAGAGAGATTATATTACAGAATGGCAACAATATAATTTAAAAAAATTGTACTGAAATTTTAATCTGCTGCGTTTCAATTTTTTTTTTTTTTTCAAAAACGGTACTAGCTTTGTGCACAACCTTTTTTTTATAAATGAAAAGTTGTAGATTCTAAAAATCTCTTTCTGGATGTAGTTATGTCTGTAGGGATTCAGTAAGGCATGCTGATCATATCCATTGGGCGCTTGGGGTTGGCGCCTGTGGGCCTGAATAAGCTGGACTTAACCAGAGTTTCCTTGAATCCTTCAATGCTTGTAGATCTTCTGCGCCCAGGGCCCGAAATTAGCTTAAACCGGCACTGATTGACAATATAACTTTGAAGACAGCACATAACACGAAAACAAGAGGACATTCACAAATCATTAAGACAATTGCAAAAACACGGACACATCGAATAAGTGAATAGGACAGACAAACTGTCTTCTTTCTCCTCCTCCCCCCAAACCCTCAGTTTATTAAGACCTATGGCATTTCTAGAATGTTCTAAAATGTCACAATATTTGGTTCCATTTGGTCCGATCCGATGAGTGATTCTTTATTATGTCTAGTCATTACAAATATTTGATGAGGTGGAACTTTTTAGAATCAAGATTAATTTAATATGTCTGTTACGTGGGTAAATAAAAGGAATTAAAAATAGTGTGATGTACCTTGGAGGGTTAAAAACTATTAGATAAATTGAATTTCTTAAAAAAAATCTTGTGTGGGATATATATATATATATATATATATTCAGAAGAATAAATTTAAAGAAGAATTATAGTTTTATATTTTTATATTTATTGTAGTTTTAATAATAATTAGAATTTATTTTCAACTTTTTAAAAATTTTAAGCACTTAATTTTTTTAAAATGGGAATTGTGTGTATACTTTATATTTTGACTTCTTTTATTTAAAATTTATACTACTTTCAATTAACAAATTTAAAAAACTATTATTGGAAAAATTTATATTTTACTTAATTTTTTTATGTAAAAGAATTTTAATAATTTTTGTTTAAATTCTGTATACACTCAATGTTTTTCTAAACAGTTTAAAATATGATTTGAAATTTAAAACAAAACATTTGTATGAAACAAAAAGATACATTGATTTTTTCCCCCCACTTTTTGTAGGATCCATCTGGAGCTGTTTTGGATCGGTGGTTGCTAGCTTCTAGAGAAGAGGAGCCTTTAATCCTTCAACAGTTCCTACGTTTCGGTGAGACAAAAACTATTGCTCAGCAACTGTTACTTCAAGAAAGTACTGAAAGAGCGGATTTTGTGATTCAACCTCCTAGAACTGAGTCTGACATTAAAAAGTTCATTGAAAGGACAAATAGAAATGTGGTTGGAAGTTCCCTCTTCAAGCAACACAGTAGTCACATCTATAGTCATATGGGTTGCTCAGTGCAATCCTTGCCTCTACTTGGAAGCAAATCCTCTTTTAGGCATCTTTCATCTAGTGTGAATTCTACTCAATCTATTTCACCAACTGTATCTTCTCCAATAAATTGCACCAGTCCTGTTGCTTTATCTCCTTTGAACAAATTACAAAATATGCAACCTTATGACTTTCGCCATGAAAAAAGTAGCCCTGATTTGCCAAAGAGTGAAAATTTAGATAGACAACCGTCAGCAACTGGCGCTGTGTATGGAGTGAATTCTATAACTTCTCCCACAACCTCCGTCCCTCATATTTCCTTCTCAACTTCTAGTCTTACGAATATTTCAAGCACAAACAACTCGTCCACATACACAACCGCTAGTTCCGAACGCAGTGGTAATGAAGATGGCATTTATTGTTCTGAGGGTGAAGATGAAGACGCAACCAATACTGCAATAAATCTAACCAGATCTTCATTAACTACAAGCTACATGGATTCCGTTTATGCCGCCAAAAAAGTGAGGCATTTAAGAAAATCTGCTAATCCTATGAAAAGGAGATGGAATCCTACAGTTTTAGCTACTTTGTCTACTAATCCTGCGACAGGAAAGAAAAGAGTGCAGTGTCATGTTTGCCTGAAGACTTTTTGTGATAAAGGAGCGTTAAAAATACACTTTAGTGCAGTTCATTTGAGAGAAATGCATAAATGTACAGTTGAGGGATGTAATATGATGTTTAGCTCCCGTAGAAGCAGGAATAGGCATAGCGCTAATCCCAATCCTAAACTTCACACCCCGAATTATCGAAGGAAAATCAACCCTCATGATGGTAGAGCTGCAAATCCTTATCCACTTATGCCACCTAGTGGTATTTTAGATTTTGCGAATGGTATTATGTCAACATATTCTTCAGGCCCACATGATGGTGAAAGTAGTTCTGAATCTGAACTTGATCGCAGACCAATTACCCCTCGAAGAAATTCTCTTCCAGAAATCAAAACTGAAATTCCATCTGCAGAAATAAGTGAAAGATTGCCTATCGAAGATGACGCACCTTTACCCCTAACAAAAAAGTTCCGTATAGAAGAAAACTTGAGAAACTGCGGAGAGGAAGGAATGGATCTAAGTATGAAAGAAGAGCGCCGAAATTTCGATAATGATAATTGCGTGAATGAAGAAAGACGACAGAGCGATAAAGATATGAATAATAAAAATGACCACCGAAACAGTTCAAGTGATGTAAAGGATCTTCGCGTAACGGTTTCTGAAACTTCTACACCTTTTCAGTCGTTGCGTTCTAGTGCAGACAAAATAAAAAATGAAGCTGAAGATGGTACTAAGAATAGTTTAGATTCGTCGAAGCCTAATTCAGGTAAAAGTGAATATCTTGATGTGAAATCTCAAATGGGAGACAGGGATAAAATTCTTTCTACAAAAGGTGTTCGGAAACGCAAAAGCTTAAATCCAATAAAGTGTCCCACTACGAGTGATGATGATCTTCCATTTGCTTCCTCAGATGATTCTTCTAGTGATACTTATATCGATCAAGATAACGATGAGAATGGACTGCTAGATTCAAAATCTGATTATTTATCTTCTGATGGATCAGATTCAATTAACGATCTTGATGACATGGACGATAACAATTCTGAAAATGAAAAAGAGAAATCAAATAATGGAAAAATCAGTAATCAATCAGTAACACCTCCAACATCTTCTGCAGTTGTTGCTACTTCTCAAATTTTAACTCCCAATAACAATCTAGAAAAGAATTACTCTTCACATGAGAGATATAATGGATTTTCCATGTCTGATTTAGACAAATTTAGGCATGAAATTTCCACAAATCAAATGAAAGAATCTGATGATTTGTGTGAAAATCCGTTGAGGCATTTGGAATCATTGTCTTTGGGAGCTTTTACTAATATGATGAATGTTAATAACAGAACAAGTTTTAACCATCGTGGCACAAGTGTATCAAGTGGAGTTTCTTATCATGCACCGGGACTTGGATTAGCATCCGTGACGACGACGACTGCACCGAATCGTGTGGAATCTCCAGGAATGGAGGTTATGCCGCCATTAATCAGCAGCTCTCATCCTCCACCTCTGACTTCCAACTGTCATCTAAACAACAGCGACACAGAAAACTCAATGTCTGATCAACAGATGGGTATGGTTCCTGTTTTTAGAGATGCTTCCATGGTCGGATCAGTTGAGATTCCTGTGGACAAGGAGAATCCTCGGAGGTGCACAGCTTGCGGGAAAATCTTCCAAAACCATTTTGGTGTAAAAACTCATTATCAAAATGTGCACTTAAAATTGATGCATAAATGTACGGTGGAAGGATGCAATGCATCGTTTCCATCAAAGCGCAGTCGCGATCGTCACAGTGCTAATCTAAACTTGCACAGAAAGCTTTTGTCTACATCTTCCGACAGATCTGCGGGAGGATACTTTGACAAAACTGGAACAATGTATCCTTTCCATCCAGATGCTTACAGAGGGGATTTATTTACTCGTCTTTATGATCACAATTCCTTACCTTTGAGTTTTGCTGAAATCTATCATAACCGCTTGTCTGCAGAGGGTGCCGCAAGCCCTTTCTTGAGTGGATCACCTTTCTCTCACTTGCCCGGTACCATGCCGGCATTTCATCCTGCATTTCTTCCTCCAGCAACAACGGTGACCAATTACAAAAACGAGAACACTCGATACCATCATGAGCAAAACAGTGGACGAAATAGCTCAATTAGTTCCATCAGCAATCCATCTTCCCCTGGACCATCACTACGAGGTTCACCTAGAGAAACTTCGGGACATTTACCAGCTGTAAAGCTTGAAGAGGATTTGCTTCCAGATTCGGATGGGCGATTTGTGTGTACTATTTGTGAAAAAAAGTTTCACGAAGGAGTTGTGTTGCGCGAACATTACGAGAAAAGTCACACGCAAGTTCTCCTACATTGTTCAATGAGTGGATGCAATAAAGTGTTCCTTTCGAGACAAACTCGAAACAATCATAGTGATAATCTGCACAAAGAGAAAAACTTAGATGCTACGTAGCGCAGTAAAGTGTTCATTTTCTTCGATGTTATCGAATAGATTATTTTGAAACTTGTTGAGTGCCAACGTAGAGCTTTGCTTTGTTACTTTGTGTTTTTGGAAGTGGAACCTCTAACATATACTTTTATAAGTTGTGATCTGCTTCATTTTTAAGTTCCTCAAGTTTTTTTTTTAAAAAAAATAACTTCATATTATTTAAAATTCTGAAAAATTCAAATAAGCAAAGCATATTAAACTAAAATTGCAATCAAGATGTCAAAATTGTTAATAAAACTTCAAATTTTATCTTAACTGAATTTTTTTTCCTACTATGTTTGAAAACTCATTTCATTTCACGACTACATTACTGTATTTAAAACTGTCTTATATGTACATGATTTGTGCCAACAACATAAATATATAGTTTCCTTTTTTTTAAAATCTTGATATGGCAGGCCTTATCATTTGTAAATTAGTAAAATTCATTTATGTGTTAGAGTTGCTGATGTCAGAGAGAACTCTTGATGAAATTAAAAATATATCTATAAATTTGTATAGAATGTTGTACATAAAAATATCCAGGTTGGAATCCGTTCTCGGTAAAAAACATTTTTTAATTTTATGTGTATAGTTATAATTACGGAAACAAGGATAGGCTTATTTTAAAAATCACATGGCATAATAATGCCCAGTATGTCAACTGATGTGGAGCAGATGATGTGCCAACAACAATTAACATGCCAAATTTATTTATGATTATAAACAGACACTGAAAAAATATCAGAAAGTAGTACATGTGTCTTAGACTTTCTTGTACAAGACACCGTCTTTACTGGTGAAACAGTAATTTCACAAATTGGCACCCAAGACATTGGTCTGCCAACTTCAAGTACAAACTGGGTCTTCTCCACCATTTCTGTTGAAGGTGCAATAAAACTTCATTTTCATTTAACTTTGCGCGTTATCATCATCTTTGTTTCAAAACTGGAAGAATTTACTATCATATAACTTCGACTTGCATAATTGTCGGTTAAGTTATTGTATTTCCTATTTGTGTAATATATAAAACACGACTATATAAAAATTGTTACAGTTTATTTTCATTTGTGTACTATAATAAAAGTACTTAAAACTGTATTTTGTCTTTATGTATTCTCTTAGTATTATCAAAATACAAGAAATTTATTAAAAATCATTATCTTTTTATCAACTTAAAAACATTTTGAATGTAAATTTAATGTTTCTTTTAAAAGTTTCTTTCGTATAGGTTGAAAACTATTAATATTTTGAATTTGTACTACATTGATATCAAATATTAATTTATCTTAAATTCTTAAGTCAGTTTTTTGATTTTTATAAAATATATTAACTATACTAATTACTGGTATTTTAGATGAACAATAATTGAAGAGACTATTGAAGCGACTATTTAGATAAATATTTCAAAAAAATTGTACATTTTTATATTATTAAAAATATTTATTTAATTTTACTTATTTATTTATTTTTTTGTTTGAAAAAGATAATTAAGGGTGTATTTACGCATCTTAAATTTCACAATCCATTTATAAAAGATTTGAAATTTTAATCTATGATATGTATGTTAAAGTCTTTGAAAATGTAAATTTTGATTAAAAATAATTTATGAATAGATAAAAAATAATTTATGAATAGATAAAAAATAAAATTTTACAATGTTCTTCATTATAATTTAATTTTTTTTTCGTAACATATTTTCTTAAAAAGAGTATCCTAAAGGGTCCTTAAAAAATTGGTGAAGAATGAAATATTTGAATGTTTAAATCTTGATGATAAATCGCGAAAATAGTATTTACAAAATAAATATAATTATTTATTTGTGAAAAGAAAATGTTTAAATTTATTTTTCCCGTTCGAAATGATTAAAAAACCCTATATGAAAACTATTGTCAGTTTAATCATAATAAAGTTACACAAGGATACATTTCAAAATTAAAATATTAATATTTTACAAAAAATACTTCAAAATGGCTTCAATTATGATCAGTTATCAGTAAAGAGTTAACTAATTTTCACTAATGTAAATTTCAAATGGCAATAAATGTTTCCTTTTTTTTAAAATTTTATGAGCAAAATAAATAATTTTACAATCTACCCTACCTACCCTATTTCTTTTATAAACTTGTGTGTTTTAAAATTTTTTTTACCTTTATGTGTTTTTTTTTAATAAATTTTCTAGAAACACTTTATATAAACTTACGCAATTTGTAAGAAGCTAATAATTTTTTTGTATAATAATACTACCCTTTTAAGTTTAAGAGGAATTTCCATTCTATTTTTATTTTATCTGCTTAAGAAACAATCTTAATAAATTTAAACTAAATGGTACGTCTCGAATGATAAGGACTCGTAGTTCTCATAGTAAGTGATTTACTTAAATAATACTTGCTTCTTGTTTGATGGAGGCTCAATGTAGCCTAATATTTCTGCGAATAATTATAAAAGAATAATGATAGTAAGGACAATTGTTATTAATAAAAATTAGAGTAACTCTTAAAATCTCACCATTAAATTTATAACATTCATAATTAATAAATGGAAACAATTATTTAAAAAAACTTTTCAAAGTGAAATTTAATTTCTGCCATCTGATTCTTCCAAATAACTTTATATTTCTGTTTATTTATTTGTTCCTATTTATTAACTATTTTAATCGTTTTTTTTTAAATTCTTTAATGTGCAAAAAAGAATTTTACGTTTATAGCTATGTAAAAATTTAAAAAATAATTCTCAAATGGGTAACAATCTTACTTTTCTAAAAATATACTTACACAAAATATTTTAGAGAATATTTATTATATATAAACTTAACTATTTTTTCATTTTGCTTTTTTTTCAAAGGCTCCCCGTTCGAAAAATATAAAACTTTAACTTAACTGTACCTATATATATGTAAAAGTTTTTGCATAGATTTAAAAAATGAAGTCGTTTCACAACTTACATATTTACCCTTTGTCTGCATCTCAAAATATATGTTTATATTTACAGTAAAATCTATTTTAGGTCAAGTTTGTTCATATTAGTCAGATGATTTTGAATCACAAAATTATTATTATTATTATTTCAAATTATCTATTTACTCGGTATTTTTTGCTTAAAAGTTTTTATTTGAAAAACTATATTCAATTCTGCTGTTTTTCTTTCACATTCTTTTTGTGTTGTTTTCTTAAAAGAAAAATTCCAGTCTTTAATAAAACAAACTTCCACTTATTAAAAAGAAAATTATTTCTTTTATTTATTTTTTGATATTTTTTTTTATTATCATAACCATATTCAATTATATTTGCCCTACTAATCCAGAATCAGCAACTGCTAACAAAAATCATATTTCACCAATGTTTCTGTTGCAGGTTACATCTTTTATCTAATGCTAAATGTATGAAATAAGATATATTCTCTTTAATTTGTTAAATTACTTTTTCTGGGCATTTTTTTTTTCTGATTTTGAAGAAAAATTTTTTTGTAATGTTTTTTGTGTGAAGAAGAGTTAACGTTTAGATATTAAAAAAGATGCTTCTGTCTGTTATAATTTGAGAATACTTTTTTTAAATTAATCTATTGTGATAGCAGCTATATTTATGTATTTACTGTAACTGTAAATCAACATCGTCTGTTCCAGTAGTTAAAATTGCTTGGTTATTCAGAATATTAATTTAAAGAGCATTTAAAATAGTTGTAATTAAGCAGCAAAGTTCACTACTTATGACGAAGTAACGTTATAATAAGTGAATATATATGCAAAAAATAATTATCTTACTTATAAAACAACTGGGCAAGTGCTGAGTAGGTATTATTTCAAGAAAAGGATACAGTTACAAATTCATTTTCAATGCAAATACTACTCCAGGTGCATTAGTATATTAACAGTGAAATATCAGCTAATAAATCCTGATTTTTTCCCCAATATATTGTTATAGAATAACGAGATTGTTACGGAGATCGGGGTTCGAGAATTTTATACCAATCAGTCGCAAAGAACAAGACAGTTCTTTAAGAGCGATGAGAATTTATTGTTGAAAATTCAATCCTTGAAATACAGGATTCAGTAACAATATTCTCAAAATGAAACTCAGAAGGTCTTCACACCTTCAACAACACTCTGACACAATTATCAGTGTCTAAAATACACGTATGTAAAAGATTATTCACAAGTAATAGCTCGTTCCACAGCCGAAGTAATCGCTAAAGCAATACTAACTGATCGCTAATCAAAACTAGACTGACTGACTTTCAGCGAACATCTCTCTTTTTATATCCCTCGCGGAAAATACGAGAAGACCCGCTTGCTTCATATGTCTTGAAATTAATGTATTTCTCTTCTAATTTCTAGAAGAATAAAGTTAATTCCGAACTCGCCAAAAATGGTCGTCAACATGATCACCAAGGCGCCAACTTGGTCGCCAAAAATGACGCCAACTTGGCTCTATCACCAAGTTCCCATTGAATCACCATTATAACGTAAGGGACGGCGTTTGCTTGTGAATATTAAAAATTTAACGTAAATTTAATCTAATTTAGAGTTAAGATAAAGGCATTACCCATCCAAATACAAATTGTTTACACTATTTGACACAAAATTCGTAACAATATTCTTGTTAATATCTCATAAAAATAAAATAAGAATAGAAATCCTACATTTCATTGATTGCATAAGTTCTAAGATAGATTAATAGATGAATAATATTTAACCCAAATGTTTACTAAAAAAATTAAGACATCAAGTAAGTTAAAGTTCAGTTTGCCAAAAACTTCCTTTGTATATTTGTAAATCAAAACGTAAAATTTCAATTTATCAAATCTTTTTTTAATCTGCAAAAGATGATAGAATAATTAACACATTTTAAAAAAAAAACAAGTGCAATATTTTTCTTTTCTAATAGGGCTGCAGTTTAGCAACTTATCCTTTCCAGACACGGCAAGTCCCCAAATGTGAGAGCCATTTTCATGGTGGCACCATCTAGTGACGGCCTCGTAAATAGATCCGGATGCTTAAATTAGTTTTTCAATTCAAGCTCTCGTTGGATGCAAAATATTGCCGTGATTTAATTTTGCCGAGAGTACCAGAGCCAAATTGATACTCAAGGGATGTTTCGCATGCTACATAATCATATACATGCGTGCCAACGATTTTCGGATTCAAAAAAATCTTTTGACTCCAGCCGGGATCGAACTAGTAACCAAGTACAATAATAACTATAGTCATTCTAACGATACTTTTCAATTCCATTGCAATCAAAACTGATATTTGATTAATATAATTTCCTCTCAAAAAGAACAAATTTTTTGAATTTCTTAAAATCAAAAATAAAAGGAACTCAATGTGTTCGCGAAGCTTACCTTACCATAACGGATAGAGTATCAGGTTAGAGTAGCATATGCAGCATTTACATGTTCAAAGCTTTTTTAAAACAGTTCAATGTCTCAAGAAAATTTTAACAAAATTAATTACTCACCTATGTCTAAAAATTTATGTTTGTATTCAAAGACCTTAATTCATAACTATCAATTAGAAAATAGCTTCTGCATAAAATGTGTTTAGTATAAGCCTTATAATAAACGAAATGTGGATGAAATTTGAAAATGATTTTAGGATAAACATTCGATTAAAAATTTCTCAGATTTGGAAGTTTTCGATAATAAAGGGATATTGAGTCGATGTCACTTAAAAGTTCTATAATTTTTGGTATTCATTTGACAATGATGGCTTAAAATACATTATACTTGTAAGACTTTTTTTCATGGAAAATATGTGAACAATACATATAAGAGGAAAAATAATACTTTAATCTTTTCTGACAAAAGTATTCGAATAGTTAATTTTAACCAGCTAAGGTGTCATCCACGTCACTTGACTACGGTTCAAAATTACGTGGTCCGTCGCCAAAAGCCCTCGTGTAGCTGAACAGTTCGACGTTAATATTCATTCACTCACTCACTTAAACATTATGAATGCTTTTTTAGGAATCATTATCAAAATAAATACTAATATTTAACTAATAATTTTTAAAATAAGTTACCTAAATTTTACAAAAATCACAATTATAAGTGAAATTTTAGCAATATTTTTGTAAGACTTCAAATCAATTAGAAAAAAGAAGTAATAAACTTATATTAGTAAAAGTATTGCTAAAACAAATTAGATGCATTTATCTAGAAAATGTACTAAAATTTTAATGATTTATTAAAATTTGAAAATGTTAGAGCTGATTGAATAAACATTATAAGAAATGTGACATTCTTTATGAGACCATTATTTAAATAACAAGCCATAACTCAAAAAGTATTCATACAATAAGAAATAGTTTAGTACATCCTCTAGAAAATAATGTAAATATCTGATTCAAAAAGTTTTAGAGAAATACATTTGTAACATTTTGAGTTATTAGACTCGCCGTGATAGATTTTCAGCAATTTAAATGCCCACTTCTGGTAGATCAAAGACCCTCTTCCGGTTTTTCTAACTTTATAAAATTGATTGTATCTTGGCTTGGTAAAATCGCGCATGAAAACCTTTTCTTAGACAATAAATAAAAAACCCTTATAATTGTTGATTTTATTAATTTAACATTAAATTATTAAACAGTTAATTTCTTCTTCCTATAAAATTATTGCTGAAAAATACATACATATGAAAATTCTTCTTTTGCATACTCGCCTTCCTAAATATATCTCTAACTTAACTTTATTAGTTAAGTTGTGATAAAAATTTATATGTTGAGTTATTTTCTCGTAATTTACTGCTCATCCATTCGCAACTCAGAAGTTTCATTGGTGATGAACTTCGAAGTTAGTACTCACTCACTCTCTTTAAACTTCCGCATCCCACCAACGTGAGGATTTTAAGAATCTACATACTTAATTGTACAGTGGGTCTTTAGTGGAATTACGACAGTGCTTCTCAAACTTTCAAAGTTTGCGACCTAATTTTCAATCATCATTTTCATTGCGCCTCCCTTCTACAATAACAATACATTGAATGCAATAAAAATTTATTTTGAGGCCAAGGCTACAATTTGAATTTAATTATGGATAAAAAAATATCAAGCTAAGTATTAAACTTTGTATATAACAAGCTCATGGAAGGCACTACTAATTATTACACTTGTTTTTAATGCGCATTGATAAATTAATTATCAAAAACATTGTGCACTACTTATACATTTATAAGTATATTGAATTATTGTAAATGTGTATCTAATTTTTATTATGTCAAAATGTATTTTAATTTGCTTCCTTTCAGTAAACTAATACTTATTTTAAATCTTTTATTTTCGACTTATCAATATGCTCACGCACCCCCTCCCCCACACACACTGGGATATCACGACTCCTAGGGAAGCAGAAATCTGTAAAAGATTTTGATATTGCTAACTCTACTTTATCAACAATAATTAAAACAAGTAATATAAAAAAATTTAAGTCAATTCCTACCTAGATCAACAAAGAAATTTTTTTTATTTTAGCTACTTTTTATTAAACAGTTACAATTAATGTAAATATGTATATACATAGGACAGAATCACAGCATTAAGTGGTAATTAATTTTTATTCATTATCATTTAAGTATTGTATTGTCATCCAAAACAATCGTGTATATAAAATTTCAGTTCAAATGAGCGCTTTAAAATGTGAGAAAAAAAACATTTTCAAGTTTTGACACAATTCGTCAAAATGGTCGCTAAGTTGCCAAAAATGATACCAACGTGGCTGTATTTGTAATTCTTTAAATAATTGGTTTTAATCAATTTTTATTAGTTATAGTTAAATTATTGTATTGTCATCCAAAATAATCATGTATATAAAATTTCAGCTCAATTGAGCACTTTAAAATGTATTTTATTAATGATTGAAAATTCCTCCTAGATAAATAAATAAATATATAGAGAGTGTGAGTTAATAGTAGGAATTGTGTGTGTGTGAAAAAGAGGGCAGATTACTAAAATATTTAAACTATTTTTATTAAATACGTGCATATTCACATATAGAGTGCATATGCATGTAAATACGATGTAGTAAAATGATGTAAAATTAGAGTAAAATTAATGTACTCTAATAGATTTAATTTTTTGTTGAATCTATGTTTTTCCCCCGCAATATCCTTCAGCACGGAATGCTTTTAACATGGAAAATTTTATTTCAGTTTCCTCAGTTTCCCATATGTACGAGGTATGTTAGAAAAGTATAATGAGACTGATTTTTTATTTACCAAATATTTTATCTTTTCTAAGCATCAATGTTATCCCCTTCAAAGTAGTTCCCTTGAGCAGCTACACAACGATGGAGACGTTGTTCCCATTGGTGGTAGCAGCGCTGGAAGTCTTCAACCGGTATGGTCTGCGTCACACTCTTTTGGATGTTTTCTAAAGTTCCGAAATGACGTCCTTTGAGGACAATTTTCAGTTTAGGTAAATGGAAAAAGTCACAGGGACTGAGGTCAGGTAAATTGGAGGCTGGGGATCACAGGAATGCCTTTTGAGGTGAAAAATTGTATTATGGAGAGGGCAGTGTGACATGAGGCGTTGTCATGATGGAACACCCATTTGTCTGCAATGTCTGGCCTCACGCGAATGACCCTTTTTCTGTGCCTTTCAAGGACGTCTTTATAAAAAACGGCTGACAGTTTGTCTTGGAGGAACAAATTCTATGTGGACGATTCCTCTTTTGTCAAAATCAAATCAGCATTGATTTGATCTTCGATTTGCCCATTCGAGCTTTCCTCGAGCTGGTCTCAGAATCGCATTAAAAAATCCAAGAGTCATCGCCTGTGATCTCACACGACTAAAGAAATCTTCTCATTGGCGATTCTGTCAAGTAGATCGAATGTCCTTCTGTTCAATTGTGAGGATTTCGGCACCATTTTGGCACAGACCTGAAGGAAAGAAGGTTCGTTCTGGGTACCTTCCGTTCCGAACGCGAGTACTTAACCAATCACGCCAAAACGATCGTCTTCGCGTGATGTTGGTAATAGTTCATATAGATATCACACCGCCACATACTCCCCTGCCAGTGTTTCGGTGAATAGGCGAACAAACGATACCATATTTGTGGCGAGCATGTAAGCAGTTGCGTCACTTGGTGGGTTGTGTCATTCGCACGTGACGGCTTGAGAATTGCGTCATTTCTGTAACGGTTTGATTGCGTCATTTGTGTGAGACGATTTAGAGAAGTAACGGCTTATTTGCGTCAATGTTTGACAACTTGGTTGCTTTTGCGGTGGATAGATGGCGTCACGACTGCGACGCGTGAATTGTGCGGTTCCTTTGCACCGCCAGGTTTACCAATGAAGGAGGGATGGTTCGTTCTGGGTACCTTCTGTTCCGAACGCAAGTACTTAACTCATCACGCCAAAACGATCGTCTTCGCGTGATGTTGGTACTAGTTCATATAGATATCACACCACCCCAGACCTTTCACATGTGCAAATGTTCAATCAAAATTGGATGAACTGTTCAAATTTAATTGTTCACTCAACATTGTTTATGTCAAGAGACGGTCTGATCTCACAAGAGTGTCGGTTTTCATCGGTTTTTCGAAGTTGATGGCCTCCGTGAACGGTGTTCATCTGCAATGTGTTTACTACCTTCCAAAAATTATTTGTGCCAACGAAACATAATAATGATGATAAATAATGTTCCCCTTAGGACTGTTTTAACTTTTCAAACATCACGCCAATTTTCAAAGCTTAACACAAATTTAATGGCACAACGTTTCTCCAAATTCCACTGTATCATTTTGCGTGACGCACAATCTGAACACAACTTCGGTAACAGCAGTCACGTAGTTCACGGAAGGAGTTGAAACTTGCACTGAGCTATGGGAGGGTACTGATACACGTGCTCTATCAAGAACAATAGCGCAGCGTTGCCAGTCTCCTTACTTCTCTGCCACCCTCGTATATATATATAGGTGATGGAAAAATTGTGAACACTTTTGAAAATACTTATACTTTTTTAAGTTTGTATGCTTATAGAAAATTTTTCGTTGCAATGCCTTGCGTATCGTTTTAAAGAAAATTTAATACTAAATTTAAAGCAAAAATAAATAAATATTTCAATGGCAAAAGAAATTATGAGAAAATGACTACCGATATACATTAGATATTGATGATAATTGTGGATTATCAGTTCTTAGTGGGGTAGCCTTTATTTTTTATTACATCTTCAAATCGATGTTTCATTCAGCTGAACGTAGTTTTAATCTTTTCCTTTGTTATTGCATGATGCCGGGAAACAATTATATCCGCAACTAATTCCTTTTTTTTCATGGGTACATCATTTGTACAAGAGTTTTCAAACGGTGCCACAAGTTTTCGTAAAGATTGAGGCCAGAATTGTTTCCTGACAAGGACAACAATTCAATAATCAGAATGATCAATATGTTTCAATTACTTTAATGTGGCAAGGATCAGGATCTTTCTGAAAAATAAATGAAGCATTGTTGGTAAATAGATCCCTGATGGGAGGGTAAAGTTTGCGTTCTAGAATGGCGCCAATGTATTTTCTGGCATTCAGTGACCCATCGATGGTTTGAAGGCGACCGAAACCATCTGCTGATATGCATGCCCAAATCATAAATTTATGTGAGTACTTCACAGTTGCCTGGATGCAGTCAAGATGTAGCATTTCTCCCGTTCAACATCTTACATATTTTCGGCCATCACTACCGAATAATTATGTATTAGTTTCAACGTTATTTACAACTTGTGACCGCTAATCATTTGTCCAATTCGTGCATTCCTTTGCCCACTTAGTCTTTATTAACGCTGCTGTAAATTGAAATAAGGTTTTTTTGTGTGTGGAATTTTACCTCTTAGTCTTACATTTGCTAATCTTCTGATTATTTTTGAACTGACAGAAACTCCAGCATCGTTCAAATGACTGTTAATTACATTCTTTCATCTTGGAGACATAGTATATTTGTTCTTCTGTCATCAACAGATTTCGGTCTTTACCTGCTTTGTTTTTTATTAAATTTGTCTCCTGACATCTTAAAAAAATTTTTTAGTCTCCAGATGTAGTCACTGAACCACCCACCTATCTTTCAATTTTAAAATAGACAAGACCACTTTCTTGCAGCACATCTCTTTATAAGGGTCCAACATACTCTTTTATTTGATGTCTTAGCTTCTTGACTGAATATCGTTGTTGTCCTGAACAGGAAACAGTCATTACCTCAATCCTATCGGATACTTGCGGTACCATTCTTGTCCGAATGAGATATCCATGAAATAAAGGGGAATTAATTGAGTCTATAATTGTTTTTCCTGGCATCATATAATAACGAATAACGAGGGGAAGAGCTTAAAACTATCTTCACGTCAATGGAACATTGATGTGAAGCTGTCATAAAAAATAAAGGCTACCCAACTAAGTACTGATAACTCACTGTTATTAACAGTACCTAATGTATACCGATAGTTATTTCAGCATAACTTATTTTGCATTGAAAATATTTGAATTTAGTATTAAATTCTCTTTAAAATGATGTACATGACTGTGCATTTTGTGCAACGTAACAGTTTCTATAAGTATGCAGACTTATAAAACATAACAATTTACAAAATTGTCCACAATTTTGGCCACCACTGTAGACACACACACAATCACACGTACAAAGGTAATTTTGTGCACAGTTATGGAGAAAAATTTATTTTCTTGGATTTTTAATTGATTTAAATTATTGTTATATTTTTATTTATTTGAGGCTGCCTTCACCTAATGTTGCAGGACTGAGTTCATTTTGGGGATTTAACTTTTTCCAAGTGAAAATGCTTTTCCTCTTTAATATTATATTCTGTTTTTTTATCTTGTATCTTGTATCTTATATCTTTTTTTTTTCTTTTTTGTGTTTGAAATTTAAATTGTTTCACTTTCATTATAAAATATTTCAATAAGATTTATTATTACTGTAAAAGAATATTCCCTAACTAGTTACTTAAATTTTCATTGTATTATTGAATAATAGTACCATTATAATTGTAGCTGTTTTTCATAAGAAAATATACGATTTCAAAAAGAGCGTCAAGTAACTACAGATTGAGGATGGCAATTTTCGCTAATAGTTATCGTATTATTTTTTAAGTATAATTTCGTTTTTTCGGTCTCTATATCAGCACTTTTTAAGTATCTGAAATTTTAATTCTATTAATAAGAATCAACTTAAATATCGATGATGTGATCCAAACACTTGCGTAGCTAGTTCCGAGTGGGCCCCTATCGAAACTCCTTCGGGGCTCTTTTTTTAGAAAAGAAAGCACTGTCAGTTACACTGTAGTTACACATGTTGGGACCCCTGTAGCTTGGGGGCCCCGAATCATCGATACGGCTGATACGGCGGTAGCTACACTCCTGGATCCAAATAAATCACAAAAATTGCGATAATCCCTATTAAAAATAAAAATCTTAGATATAATAATAACACACACACATATTAAATTCCTCATTCCTTATTTTATTGATTCATGCTGCAGACCTCCATTCATAGTTAATGATTTAAGCATAGAAGAATATTTCATGCAGACAAAAATAATAAAATTTAACGTAAATAGAAAAGTATAAAGTAATAAAAAAAGAAAATCTCTTTCGATGTAAGAAAGAAGAGAGGATTGAAGAGAACGATTTGTTTCAATCAAAGTATGATACTTGTGTTTCAAAGAATAATGATTTTCCTGTCATCTTGAAAGAACACGTACCTTGACTTATGCACCCCTGGTGAGCATCCTTATCCAAGTGACGTTTGATTTTTTTTCCCTGTCCCTTCATACCTTAAAAATTATCCGTGACTTGAAGTGACCTGTTCGCCCACGCGTCTTGTGTCACCTGGCCCTTCACTTTGACATGACGTCGGAAGACAACTAGAATTGTCAAAACAGGTTTGCCAGTTTTATTGCTAATCCATCATTTGATTGCCTTTTACGCCAAAAAAATCGCCAAAAGATTGTATATGACTGTGATTCTCAATACCATCGCTTAGTCTTTATTTTTTAATTTATAAAG
>BMAV01002036.1:36170-48728 GCA_019973955.1 Trichonephila inaurata madagascariensis | reverse complement strand
ATAGTTTTCATGTTGTTTTAACTTAATATTCTCTTAACATGAAAGAAGGAGGCAGGTAAGAAATATTTCTAAAATACTTCATTGATGCAGTGCCTTTCCCTCCTTTTTTTTTTTTAGCTGTAAAAAGGAAAGATAATAAGGAATGGTATTTTGGAATATAAAAATGTTGTAAAATGTGTGTGGCGCCTATGCTCATTTCTTATCACAATAAAAATCGAAAGTAAGTTCACTGAGGCTGATCAAAACACCTTGTATGTATTTTTAATACATTAAAGAAGATTTGAGTATGCCTAATTAAAATTTTTTTTTGCTCTTGTGCAAAATACCTTCTTGTACTAATCTATATATTTAATAATTTTTTGCGTATGTAGGTATAATTTATAGAATTTAAGTAATTATTTTTGCTTGCAAATAATATTTCACATGGCTAGAGCTTCTAGATTTATTATTCATCTGAGGATTGAAAGATTTTTTGCTTTGGTATATTAGCTTTTATTATTTGTATGATATACATTTCAGTGCTAAATTTTCTACTTAAAGCTGAATAAAAAAAAAGGTGGTAAGTATTTTAATTCATAAACAGACATAATATGTACCTTTTTGATCTTAATATTTAATTTCAATAAATTTATGTCTATTTTTAGAATGCTGTCAGAAATCATTTGGTCTTAAAAAAATAATACTTATTCTCTAATCAGGTAAACAAATTTAAAATAAGATAAAAAAAAATTCTGAAAAATTTAATTTTGCTTCAAAAATAACATGAAAATATTAATTTTTTAAACCTGTTTAGAACAAAAAAAAACTTTTAAAAAAGATACTGTAATTTGGAGGTATATCAATAAACTGAAGTATAAATATATATATATTTATTCATTAACCTACTAAATATATATATATATATATATTTTGCTCTATTATTTTTTAAGTTTGTTAAAACTTCCTTGAGAAATATTTGTTAATTAATAAATGAAGTAGCAATAGTGAATCTACATTAAAACTTTTTCAAGCTGTATCATCTGCTAATAAAATATAGACAGCTATTATAAACTCTATGGTCGCGGGCTTGATCCCGGCCGGAGTCAATAGGTTTCCTGAATGTGAAAATCGTAGGCAAGCATGTCATAAAATTATGTAGCATGTAAAAAATCCGCTGAATCTAATTTGACTCTGGTAAATACGGCAAAATTAAATCACGGCAATATTTAGCATCCGATGGGAGCTTGAACTAAAATTAATCCAAGCCTCTAAATTTGATATCGAGAGCCACCACTAGATGGTGCCACCATGAAAAGGCTCTCACATTAGGGAATTTTCCATGCCTGGAAAGGCTTGGTTGTCAATATGCTGCCTATAAGGGAAAATAAATAAACTCCAATTTATTAAAGTTTACGTAAAATATTTTTATGAGCGCTTCGGCATTTTCAATACCTGAATGAGTAAGAAAGGCTTTGTCGAGAGGTACTTAGCTATTATTTTTCAGAGCTGTTTAATTTTCTGAGCTGTAAGCTGTTTTGAAAATCATCCATTTGTTCCTAAAAGTGTGTTAAAAAGTATCAGGATATTTAAAATTGAATGCTAGCAATCGCGGTCATTTAAAGTGGCAGTTTTTTTTTTAAAATTATATACCAATAGGCACGCATTTTCTCCCTCAATAGACTTCAGATAGATATAATTAAATAAAAATCTAACAGAGTATTTGTGCCCTATTTAAAAGTTTGCAACAATTTCAACACTTTTCAACTCCAGTTAATTTTGCACAGTATAAACATTTGTCACATGCTGGAAAGTCAATGTGTCCTCTAATTACATTAGAACGATGACTTGAGAATAGAATATGTCTTCCTAGCAGTAGCGCACACAGGAATTTTTCAAGGGGTTCCGGGGTTGAAAATTCACCATTCTCGTATCATGTTATTTTTGATTTTGTTGATTTTCAGGAACAAAACACAGTAAAAAACTAATTATTGACTAAATAATTAGCATTAATTAATAAAAATAATCATTAATAACAAATATTTAATTAAATTTTACGTATTATATACTTAGAATTATAACCAATTGGAAAAAATCAAGGGCTTTGGGGGGGATCCGTACCCCCAGGACCCCCCCTTGTGTGCGCTACTGCTTCCTGGTATATAATAAACGAAATAAAACTGCCGAGTTTTACTAAAATTTTAATTTATCCGCTAACCCAATTAATATAATCTTATGATGAATCATGAATAAGGCAAATATGTTGCTAAAAATTAAAATATTTATTTTTCAAAAACTGAATTCATTATAGAAGCTGATTGACTGATTAATTGTTATAATTTATGCTTCACTTTAAAAGCAGTACGATGACAATTAATAATGGACTTTTGTAAGTTTAAACCTTGAACAAGCAACGAGGACTGCACCTGAGCGGATACTACGCTCTCCTGACTGCAACACTCAGTCAAAAAAAGGCTTCGATCCTCAATAGATTCAATGCGCATCAGCTCCACTACATTGCAAGTCTTCAGTTGTACTAGAACTCGGACCTCGACGTGACAGAAACAGTGCCAACTGTGAGATCGTGACCATGACCACTATAGGGCCAGTGACGCACACAAGGGGGGCTTGTCCTAGGGATCCGAACCCCTCAAAGCCCTTGATTTTTTTCTCGATTAATTCTAATTCTAATTACATAGTACGTAAAATTTAATTAAGTATTTGTTATTAATGATTAATTTTATTAATTAATGCTAATTATTTATTCAATAATTAGTTTTTTGCTGTTTTTTGTTCCCAAAAATCAGCAAAATGAAAAGTAGCTTGATACAAGAATGGTGGACTTTCAACCCTGAATCCCCCCTGAAAATTTCCTATGTGCCCTATTTCTATAGGCCAAATATAATTAAATGCACCTGTCATAACACCTGTCATACATACCTGTGTCATAAGGTTTATTTTATTTATAGGGTAGTTTTTGTGAACTACTGTGCTTTAAACTTTTCCTTTATTGTCATTGAAAAAATATATCAAGTATTACATTATTTTTTAACTTTAAATGGCACATCCGAATTCATTTTTTTCAGAATATATTCAGTACAAAAAATTTATTTATTCGTGTATAATAATCTGTATTTATTGATACTTTACAATGTTCCCTGTCTGCCTCAAGTATGATAATAAAATAATATGAGACACTGCCCCTTAATTTCTTTCACGTATTTCATCAATGTAAGAATTAGACAAAATTGGTATCAATTTTAAGTTCTATAATGGCTACTTACTTCATTATTTAACTTATTCTTCAATATAAACAATGAACTTATAAAATATCTTTCTAACTGCAGATGTAAACGTGTTTGTATACCAGATTCTTCGTTGTTAAAAAAGTCCAAATTTTTAATTTCATGGAAAATTTTGCTTTATTTATTTTTTAAATTGATGGGATTTAAGAAATGGGACTTTTAATGTTAAATGAATGACTTAAGCATTTAATAATAAGAAAAAGCTTTCTACTGAACATTTTTCAATTTTTGTTCACTTAAATGTAAAATTTTTCCATTCTTAAAATGTAAAAAGAGAAAGAGAACAAGTATAGCTATAAAAAATTGTTGAATGTAGTTATGAACAAAAATTACAACTTATCACTTCGTTGTAGATTTTAGGTATTTGAAATCTTCATCACTTGATTAAAAATTTGGTACAATTTCCTCCAGAAAATTTACGTAAATATTCACGCCTAAATTTACGGTAAAACTCAAGCAGTCTTAAAGGGCCCCGTAAACCTTATAATTCTTAATTATCGATACACTTATTTAAGTGTAACATGGAATCGAAGAAATTTTATGTATATTTTAAGCAAAATATTCTTATATATCGTCCAAGTAGGTTTTTTTTTTAAAAAATATTTTTAAAAGTTATAAGATTTAATTTTTCATAATTTTGAGTATAAATCCTTTAGATCAGGGGTACTCAACCTTTTCCCCGTCGAGCCACATACATATGACTGAAATTTCATGCGGGCCGCAACATGAGGATAGTGAGGGAAAACACTATAAGATCAAAGCAAAATTGGACAAAGAAAAATTAAAATATTAAAATTCATTTTTCTTTGGAGGGCTTTTACTTTAATACTAAAGAAACCTTTCTATCAAACACACACACACAAATTTTCTTATGCATCTTTAACTGAGTTATGGGGTGGATTCGATTTCCTTTCATCCATGACCAAGCCTCTTGTTTACATTCTACTATAAAAAAATGATTGATTTGGTCGCGTGATTGATAGAATTTCCCACTAAATTTTTAGTATATTGTTCTTAAATAACTGAATTTATCAATGCATTGAGAGCCATGAACGGGCCACTCAGGAAAGGCTGCCGGGCCACATGCGGCCCGGGTGCCGCAGGTTGAGTATCACTGCTTTAGACCATCTACCGAATTCCGCAAAATGATTGATTTCCATAACGATGACATTCTATTTAAGAAGTTGATAGGAAACAATTTTTGATTGGACATCGATTGATAGGAAACAATTTTTCAATATTTAAATATTTTAAATGTAAGAAATTAGTATTAAAAATATAAATTGTTAAATACAGTTATACAAAAAAAGGAAGAAAGAAAGAAAATAAAAGAAAAGAATTGAAAATTTAAGATAAATAAATTTGTAGTATTTCAAACCTGCTAAAATTCACATTTTTTTGTGCAATATCTTTAATAATTCAGAAAATATACAAAAAAATTTACTTCACCTTACGAAATTTCTGACCGCTTAGTTTTCAAATATTAGTTCACTTCTCTCAGTACTTATTAAAAAAAGAATATTAAGGGTAGATAACTTAAGTTTAATATTTTTTGAAGACAGATAAAATAACTCCCGTTCACCACAAGTATCTCACGGGGCTTGTAGAAATAGTAAAACAAACAAAATAAGATAACTAAAATAAAGGATAAATAGCAAATAAAAGTTACGGAATATAAATATCAAACAATTAAGTTACAAAATTTATAGCAATTAAGTTAAGAAGTAAAACAAGTGCTTAACAAAATTGAACAATTAGGTTACAAAGTTAAAAATCAAGTACATTAAAAAACTGAACAACTAAGCAACAAAAAAATAGTAAAGTAACGTAAGCAAAACAATGAAGAGATATAAAATCAGACCAATGAAAAAATTACAAAATGAAATCAATGAAGTTACAAAATAATGCGAATGTAGCTTCACTTGGAACAAGTTGAAAAAAGTTAGGAGGCCAATTGATTTTAAAAGCATGCAGTTAACCTTCAGGCATTTTCTTTTTTTCTTTAATTCTGGACAAAAAAAGGATGAGTTGTCTTACACTTTGCTTACATCCAATGTTACATTCACAAAGATTGGACCCAGGTTAAATCTCTCTCTCTGTTGAGGTACACACTAAAATTACCATAACCAATAAGGAATTGAGTGATTTTAAAATTTGTAAAATAGTAATTACAAAACAGTCTTTGAGGAACTGTCTGAAAAAGAAAGAGTGAGCTGATTGAGTGTACCTAGGATTCCAAAGAGTGATAACATTTTCTTCTCTTTTTTTTCTTGAAGAATGATTTTGCAATATTAACTGAAAAGTCAGTCACATGCTTCATTGCGGAATTATCCAAGACATCAGCTCTTTCATTTCCAAAAAAATCCAGTATGGTCTTGAACGAAAGTAAAAGACACTAGGATATTTGTGTGCTTAAGAATTTTAAGGTTCTTTTGCGTTTTCCCAAGAGCATTATTGCAAGACGAAATGTTTTGTAGAGCTTATGTTTAATTTACTATACATTTAAAACAGAGTTTAGTGTATCTAAAATAAATTAAATAGTGAAGGCACTAAAAAAAGAAAATAATTGCATAAAACTTTGATAAAAGGTCTAAACTGAATAAGTTATTTAAAGGGTCGGAAGTTCTTTTTTAAAATATGTTTTACAGAAATCTCCAATCATGTGTGTGTGTATTCTTTCTTTATTGATTTCATTTTTTCTGCATACTTTGAGAGTTAAATATGTAATTTATACAAAATTTAATTTTTCTATTTACGTTAATATTGAAGCGAAGCTAAGCATTGCTTCCAGGTTTCATCATATTCTTTCTCTTTTTCCTTTAGCATTGTGAAATTGTTTTCCTAAAATAAAATGAAGTTAATCTCACATAAATTACTAAAAGTCAAAAAAAGTAATATAAATTCAGAGTTTATTGACAGGTAAATTTAAAAAACCTCGCGACTTTCCGAAAAATATTTAAAGAATGTAAGAAGAGAAATAAAATTCCAAATATTATACAAATAGTTATAAAAAAAATATTATGTTAACAGTTGTAAGAAGATGTCTCATTTTTAGTGATTACGTTTTCGAAATTAATGAAAAATCAGTCCTTCTTTAATAAAACAAGATTTGTCAAATTGGAATACTTTTTTTTCACTATATGTAAATTTGTTTTGTGAAAGGCACTTATAAATTTTGTGAATAAGATTTTGATCAAGGTTTTATCTATCTCATGTTTCATTCTTCTCATTTTTCTAGTTAACTCATATAATCATTTTCAGCTCTACGAAAATTAACCATACTTTTACATTACTATATCAACTAATAAACAAACGCATTGTGTTACTAAATCTCTATTAAACAAAATACATTTAAATTTGAAATTTACTTAAAAAATCTTTTTTTACAATTTACATTGATTCATTAACAACGATTTATACATTTCTTCTTTTACTATACATTTTATATATACATATGTATTAATGTACGATACTCTAGAATTACCCATACGCAGTCAATAAAAAGAAGTGTCAAATTTAGGAGAATTCAACCATACGATTAAATAATAAAAAATTGAATTTCTGATTTATTTGTACGAAATTACGAACTATTTTTTGAAATGATAAGAAAATTAGTTGTAAAACAATTGTTTTGCTTATTAACCATTTAAACGAAAAACTTTTAGCATGTTTCTAACTTATACATCAAAATCAGATATAAATGAATGATTATATCGAATATAATGAATGATTGTATTCCCATGTTCCTTCACTTAAATTATAAAATCATGTAAAGTATGAAAATTTATAATAGTAATTTTTATATTATTTAGTTAATATATTGACAAAATTGCTGAATCATCTAATTTATATCATAACTTCTTTTTTTTTCAATCATAAAAAATTATATAAGTTTTTGTGAAGATAATTATGGCATTCACACACATTAAAAATCTTTTTTTCGAAGTAAACTTTTAATTATTTACTCACAATAATCTGAGTTTACTCTGTCTAAAAATGCCTAATTGGCATAAATGCATACAACACTTAGATTTGTTTAAATTTCTATTATTGCGTATATATAAGCAAAAAATCTATTTTATTATCTGTATATATAAAACAGAAAAGCGACTTACTCATAACGATATCTCAGGAAATATTACACCTACAGACTTGAAATTTGGCAGGAATGTTCCTTTTATAGAATAAAGAAAATAAAAAACAAATAAAAAATAAAAATCGACTCACAAGGGAGGTTTCGAGAGATAAGGAGTGTAATGGATAAAAACCTTCCCGTTTTCGAACTATTAGAACTACAGACTTGAAATTTGTCAGTCATATTCCTTTTATCACGTAGAAATCTAAAATAAGAAGTGTTCTACAAGAATCTACCTCCAAAGAGGATTATGTAGAGTTGAGGGGTGTTATAGATAAACACACATTCCCTTTTTTAAACTCTTAGATGTACAGAACTGAAATTCGGTAAGGACGTTTCTTTTGTTAAGTAGAGATCCACTTAAAACGGGTTTTACAGAAATCCACTTACGGGAGCGTTGAAGATCATTCTCTACCTCAGTTTTAGAAATTCAAGTCTTGTCCTTTTCGAATCAAGAGGAGAGATCAATACGAAAGTGTTTCAATACAATCGTATGCTTAATAAAAGAACTTATTAATAATAACTTCAAGTATTAATAATAATAATACTTGTAAACAGTACACATTCTTTAAGTCTCTCAGTATCAGGGGCATAGCTACCACTGTTTCAACGATACGGGGCCCTTAAGTTACAGGGGCCCCAGCATGTGTAACTACAGTCCTATTAACAGGGCTCTCATATCCAAAAACGGTTCCGAAGGAATTTTAATACAGGGCCCGCCAGTGCTCAGTATAGATTCCTTCTCAGCAAAGCAAGTGGGAAACAGCTAGTTAATTTATTTAAATGCATAGTAAAAATATTTTTTTTATTTCAATAGTGGTGGATAGTTTCTTAATATATTAATACAATCGTAAAGGGATTTTGATTCAGGGGTATTTTTAAAAATGTATTACTGGGGGAGAATTAATTAAGATTTTTTTGAAAAGAAAGCATTCTTATATCACTACTTCCGGTTAAATTATATTTCCAGCTAAATATGGTATGTGAGGGTTTTTTTTTTTTTTTGCCTGAAATAATTTTATTTCGTAAATGATAGCCGATAATAACTGTAAGCGAATAAAACCTCCCTTTTCGGCACTACGGGTGCACCAGAAGAATTAAGAGATTTTTTCTTTTTTGGCTTTTTATATTCATTGGTTAACCTCTAGAGTTAAACCAAGTTAAATCCATCTGTGGAAACCCATGGTGAGCTCCCAGGGTGAAGCTAGTAATAAGTCATTGGACCCCTTACCACGCTGAAGCAGCAGGTATTCTAAGGTCGGTGAATCTCTGAAGGTATAAATAATGTGTTTCCGTTAAAGTAAACAAATGTTTTAGGTGACAGATTCGAATATCCTCGACGAAAGAACTATAATAAATGTTAGGCCAAATGAATAATATGTGATTAAATTTTTCTTTTTTGCCTCTAATGCAAATAATAGTAATCATGACACTATAAAGTTTGGATGCAAAAGCTAATTAATATGACGCCCTTTGTGTTTTGAGGAAGCTTATACAAACATAGAAGTTTTGCATCTCCACCCTTTTTATCATGAATTTAATTTTTTTCTTCTTTAAATATAATAAGGTAGAAAAATAAAATAATATATATAATGGTGTGATAAAAATTATTTAAAATTTTTTTTCTGTCATTTTGCGCTGTCTATTTACATTTTCGAAGTTCATTAATCTTGAAGTATTTATTGCATTTTATCGTATTATGAAAGAGTTAACATTGCTTTTTATGACAACTCGTAACTTACGTTTTCAAATGTTCATTTTTATGAGTAGAGTAGAGCTAGAAGATTTATTTAAAAATTAATAAATACTTAATTTAAAAGTCTTAATTGAAGGAATGTGCTTAGTTCTTTGTCTACGTACGAAATTTGTTTTTATAGGTGACTTAAAATTATAAGTTTTAATAGTTGAAATATTTCTAGTCTTTTTTTATTGATATGAAAACACAAGAGTTCACAAGCCCTCCGGTGACATATAATATTAAACTGGACGAATTTGTTATTTTCTTAGTGCGTATATAATAGCAGTATAAATGTTTAACAAATAAACCTTGAAGTAAATATTAACAAATTAATGAGATTAATTTAAAGGGAATATTCAAAATATTTTTAATATTTACCACACGAATTCCCAAGTTTTTTTTTTGCTTCTTCTAATTAACCCCTAACTTGAAATATCTGGTTTCTTTTATTCATAGATGAAATATATTTACTGTTTCTGCAATTTTCTTCAAACTTAAGTTTTAGAGGCTGAATATTGAAAAGAAATTTTAAAATAAAAGTTTAAAAAATGTATAATTTTAAATTGACTTTTTAAATAAAATTAATATTTTTTAATTTGTTTTTCATATAGACTTCAGCTGCACAACTTCTCATCCCAGGAACTATGGCTGTTGTAGGTACAGAAATGTAGCATTAGAACAATAAATTCAATAATACAAACGATATCGATACCGTTTTCTCAAAACGATATCGATTACTCACTGTGAATTGAAACAACTGCTTCTGACGATCTGACGTTTTATAGATTAGTTGATGATTATAATGATTTCTTCAATAATTTTATATGAATTAAAATTCCCCTCCCCTCCATCAGTTAGAGAAGGTTCTAGAAAACATAGATATCTTCTAATCGGGAATTTCTGAATTTTTCTATCAGAATACATTTTACTTAATCATTACTAAATTATCTCAATAATATTTTATGATGAACCCTTTAGCTCCGATATTATGGACTCTTAAAATAAAATCTTTTTTCTTGTGAACTTCCTGAACGCTTCTATGGATCCATGCTGTCCCTGTAGATCTTAGAGAGGGAGATTTATGTTAACGTCGCACCGTAAAGCAGCACGAGGGCTATTGGCGATGGACCTCGTAATTTTGATTCTCGGCCAAGTGACGACGACGACGCCTGAGGCGGAAACACACTCTCTAAACCAGGGGTACTCTACTTTTTTATCTACTGGGCTGCATACATATGTCAGCTATTTCATATGTGCCTTAACATGAGGATAAGTGGGGGAGGGGGGAAATGCTTTCAGACTAAGATGACAATGGAAATTTAAAATGTGAAAAATTGATCAAAATATTACAACTCCTGTTTTGCTTTTTTAATTATTATTCTTTATTTTTGTCTCTAACATTAAATTAGATGTATTTAACAATCACTTCTTCGCAATTTCTGCACCAGTGAACTGTTTCATATGATTATAAATAATATAACAAACTTCATAGGATGTCTTTGTTACTGCTGCGAAATTACCACTGAGAAAACACTATGTTGCTGTTTCAAAGAATATTCAATAAAACCCATTTATCACCTCTTGAAAGAGATATTGGAGGAAAAGTGTCATTGAATGATTCCTGTTTATTGGTATTTTTTAAATACAGCACTTTCATGACAAATCAAACAAGAACTGATCCATGTTTGTTTTTCACTGCAAAACACTCAACCTCCAAATTGTTCGAATATTTTTCGCTTGTAAAGTATAAAAGATTATTCAAAATTCGTTCCAATCATAAAATTGTCGCCAATGTTGTCTATTAACCTAATCTTAATTGTTACAAACAGAAAAAGAATATCAATTCGCAGCCGTACGACATCGACAGTAAAAAAGCAAAGTCGATATATTTGATTTCTTGTCAAAGAATTTTCCACCAAATTTTTAATACATTGTTCTTAAATAAGTGAATTTCTCAGAGCTATGGGTCTTGCCCGGACACTGAAAAAGGCTCGGTGGGCCGCAGGTTGAGTATCTCTGCTCTAAGCTATCGCACCCTGCCAGCGGGATGACTTTGAGCTCGACGTATTTAACGTGCATTGGGCCTCTCTGCATGGCAGGTCTTCAGTGACATCGGGACTCAAACCCGCGAAACGCCAGTCACGAGTTTAGGACCATAACCACTAGGCAAGGTGGTCAAGTAAAAATTTGCATATATTTACTCACAAAATCAGAACAGAAAAAATAGTTTTATTTCAAGTTATAACATAATAAAGTTACCTTTCCAAAATACAGTTTTTGAACGTCTATCTATGGTTAATGTTCTGATTAGCAGGTATGAATAGATACCAAAATAATTCAAATCACGTCAACTTAGAAAAGTAACTTTGAAGAAAACTTCCTGTGATGTTTAATGATGCAAATAGTGCGCTTCTCTATTTCTACGTCTCCAAAAAACTAAGTCAACTCCTTGTTTTATTTCGTACCTTTAGAAAACAAGACCATTGCAGTTTATTTTTTTTTTCTCTATATTTTACTTCGACTCAACGAATAAAAATCCTGAACCAAACTCAAACTGCACAAAGGCCGGTGAAGCATACGCGTCTGTATAAAGTCTAGTATATCTTTGTCCTATCTGTAAGAAAGGGAGAAGAAGAAGACGGCACTGAGAAGAGGAAGGGAAGAAAAGAATAAAGTCAAAAAGAGAAACTTGATCAAAGTTTCATGAGCGGGGGAATACTGCAAGTGTCCATTACGGAGGTAAAATAATTCCGGGCCACCGTCATAACGGCAAACGTAATTCGGACAGGTAGCGAGAAGATTGCGTAGCCGGGGCCAACAGCCCTGGGACATCGAGCCAGGAGGTTTCTCACTTTGGTGCTACTCTAACGCAATTACATTCCCATTTGCTCGTTTTTTTCCGCTCCCGAGGGAAGGTAGCATCGCGGCAATGTCCATTACTCGCCTGGTCCCGGCATCAATATTTTAACATTGCGCCCCTCTCCCGCCCCGTGCTCGGAATACGACGCATTTGCTTGGATCCAGAGTATATTCTTGGTCAAACCGCAGCGACGTCCCCGCTCTTGCTGGGAAGGTTGCATTTGTTTTATTTCTCTTGCCCCGGGGAGAGGGGCTTTGCTGCAAGTGCGCTCACACCGCGCCTGCTGAGTCTTGGAGGAGACAAAGAGTTAAGCCGAGAAAACAATACAGAAATAATTTGTTTAGTAATTTTCAATGTCTGACAAAACGAGTAATTTGTTTGTTGGATAGTGACATTTCCTAGAGTTTTTCAAAATTTCTTTTTCTTGCGACATTTTCTTGCAATTGTTAATCAAAATGTGGCATTTTTAATTTTCTTCCTAAATTTTGCGATTCCACATGTTCTTTTGACGCTTAGCAATAAATGATTACTTGGAGATAAAATT
>BMAV01002036.1:874-11418 GCA_019973955.1 Trichonephila inaurata madagascariensis | reverse complement strand
TAATTTCTTTTTCGATAACATATCCGAGTATCCATTTCATTTCAGTCATATATAGGTTAAATATGCATAAATGACACTATTTTCGATGTATGGTATTACCTAATGCAAATGATTTTTCCACAAAAATACTAGATTATTTTCATGCTTATCAGAGCTTGAAATGCATGCTTATTTTCATGCTCTGTTATCTATGCGTAATGAAACATTTAGATATTATATATTCATCCTTTTTCCGCTTTCTTTTAATTACAGCGTATACTCATCCATAGAATCATCAAACAGTAACTTAAATTAGAACGTTTAAATATCAAAATCATTGCACTAAATTGGAACATGACGTTATAGTGAAATTTATTACATTAAGAGAGAAAGAGCCAGAGGAACAAATCAGGATTAATTAATGTGGTCTGCCTTGATCAGTATTTTCGAAATAAAAATCAATAGTAAACAAAACTAATCAATAAAGAAATATTTTGTGAAAATCTCGAATTTTTAGTTACAAATAAAATTTTTAAATTAATTTATTTGTATTGTAACACCAATAAATATCAGGCAATAGAAGGGTATCACAAGGTCGATGAAAACGAAGTAAAATGTTTTGTACGAAATTAGTAAAAGTCTCAAGCTCGTACTTGAAAGAATTTAAGCATATAAGGTTCCATAAAATTTGAACTATGCACTCTTCATTAATCGGTATGCTTAGCATTTTATTTGTTTTAAGCATGAACATGTTCATGTGTATGCTTTTGAAAATGTCAGATATTATCTTTCTGAGAAGAATTTTAAGAACTGATCTAGTAAAAACAAACAAACAATGATCATTAAATAAGATCTTGCACATATTTAGTTGACGGTAGATTATCACTGTACAGCACAGATACTTCAGAGTACTTATTGGATAATGCCACATTAAATGAACAATTAATTACATCTTTATCTTGAACTGAGTTAATTGAATATTACGAAAAAATTAATTTTCACATATTCCTCCACCGTTATTAAACATAATCGAAATGATCTGTGCTTGAAATTATTTAGGATATTAATATACCTTAAAATCCCACGTATAACGCTCACTTGGAACACGAAAAATAAGATCGAAATTCATGGGAGCACGTTATACGCCGGGTATGAAAATGATTGCTTTAAAAATAAAAAAAGCTGAACATAAAAAAAAATTACGACTTCTCCATATATCGAAATGTTGTTTATTTAAAAGAAATGACATACCTTATGAACTTTAAAAAAAAAGGATTGTAATTCTAGAAATATCCTATTTCTTTAAAAGGCTGAAATAATACTTCGAATAAATGACTTCAAAACATAAGAGCATTGCACAGGTACATTTCAGGTGTCTTCGTAAGAAACGGGTGCGCGTTATACGGTGAACATACCTTGAAATTAAAAAAATGTAGCTTGAAACTATAGGTGCGCGTTATATACCGGATTCTACGGTAGATCGACCACAATTCGGAGAGAGAACCATCATCTTGCTTCTTCATTAAATGAGTGAGTTTCATCATAAAGAAACAAGGAATAGTAGAAGAGAAAAAGTGTGCTAGCCACCACAATGCACTGGTGAATCGAAATACACCATTCCATTCCTTACTTAACCAAAATTATTCATTTATTGAAATATACCACGGCTTCGAACCGCAATTTTTTCGTTCCTTTTCAACTAGAAAAAATATATCGGTTCAGTTCCGGTTTTCATTTCGCCCAAAATAACGGTTTTCGGGTCCGAATGAATTATTTCATTTAATGTGTATTCTTATTTATACTAAAAATATAATTTTATCATTAACAAAAAATGTAATACTATTGAAATTTAGATGATTTTTACTCTTTTTTAAATTGGTACACTATATGAATTGATACATTTAATCAGCATGTGTATGATACGAGCTGTGATCAGTGAAGGCTGTTTCCGCCATATGTACGACAGTGTGGATTTAACGCGGAGCACATTTTCGGACAGAAAAATGCATCAATTTTTGTAAAATTGTGTGACATTGTAACTCATGCATTTGTTTCTAATATAGTGTTTTTAAAACTTCAAAATATTTCATAAATATTCCTATTTTCCTTTTAACATGTAAAGGGATAGCTCATTTAGTATCACAGTATAGGAGAAAAAATGCGAAACACATTTTATAAAAGAGCAAATGTGTCAACTCGAACAAAAATAAGTAGTATAATAAAATAAGTGATTCTCTACAGAATAGTGAAGTCATAATATAGTATTAATGTTTGAATACTTTTATATCTGAAAAAATATTCCGAATTTGGGTCATATTCCTTAACAATAGCGGAAGACAGCCTTAACTGAGCGTTGGCATAGTTTTGCATTATCAAAATCGCATTTGGCAACTAAGATCATAATTACGTCGATTATGTGCACTCTAGTTACTTGCCTGTTTCTGCTCACATTGTGAACTTAGACTTGCAATAATTATGTAAAAAATATCTTTATTTATTTATTTAACGTATGAAAATTGCTAAACTGAAATAAAGCGATAATTTTTTTTCCGGTTCAGTTCTGGTTTTTGTTCCGACCAAAAAAAAAGTTTTAGGTTTTCGGTTCGGTTCCGATTCGAAGCTCTGAAATATACACAAATACACCTCGTAAAATATATTGAGTCAATGTTTCTTTTGTAATAATAGATTTATAGCTTTTTCTTTGCACCTAAGTTAAAACCATCTTTAATGTTCAATCAATCAAAGCCCTAGCTCTAACTTTTTCAATTTAGCTTAAGTCTCTTTTTGTATCACAAACATAAAATCTAAAACTTTAGATTTTAATTATTTTCGCATTAATGTTTAATTTTTAAAACTCAATTTCCTTTCATGCAACTTAAGTAGTCTTATTTTAATTTCAAAATCAATAGTTATGATGATGAAGTAATTGCTATAAAATCAAAGGGACAGGAACTCCGTAATGCATACCTCTTCGTATCAAATACATTTTCTTCCTGATTTAAACTCGTTGATGGCTGGATGGCGGATTGAAAATTTGAATATATATATATCTATATATATATATAGATATAGATATATATATATATCTTGTTCAAATTTTCCGTCGTCAATAAAATACTTTTTATTCATCCACTCAAGTTCAAATACATTTTTTAAAAAAACCTGTAGGGGATGACATTTGATGTTAGTACAATTATTTCAAATATTAATTCATTAATTAAATTTTATTTTTTAATTTTTAATTTATTCTACACTAGCTGGTATATCCGTTCTTCGCACGGTTGAATTGAAAAATTAAACAATACAGACAGAAGGATAAAGAAGTTTTTAATGAGTTAATTTTATGTGAATTACACAAAAAAAAAAGCTTTTTGCATATCTCAGCTGAACAAAGAACCATGTTTGCTAAATTTTAATTCTGTAGATATAATAGCTGATAAATTTTTTTTTATTTATAACGCCCCATATCTCTCTTGTGGGTCGAATTTTGAAAACACCTTCTTTCTGCTCAGCAAAAGTAACACATTGTTGCAAATTTTGTGTAATAAACGCTTTAAATAGTGTATATAATTTGTATCGGGATGTGTAATACGTTAATATTGCTTTCTGATGCATTTATTGCATGTTAAATAGCTATTACCCGCGACTTTAACAAAAAAGTGTTTATTCTCAATTCGTAGAGTTGACGAGAACTTAATTAAATTTATTTAACTAAAATAAAATATTTCTTTGTTGACCAAAGTAGGAATGGACTTAAAAATATTTTTTTTAAATATTATTTCTTCTATAATCAATGTAATATAATAATTTTAAGAATAAAAATATTTTTAAAAAATATTATTAATAACGCATTTTAAAAATATATGCTTTATTTCTGTTGAAGTTAAAATAATTAAAAGGAATTTAACAATTCATTTGAGATTTAAATCCAAATCTTTCAAATCAGAATCTTCTTTATTGATATTTTTTATAAAAAACAATTAAAGTAAATTTTGTGAGCAGGTAAGAATTTTTTAAAAATGTGCGTTTCACGCACTTAAAAGCGATACAGATTTAGTTTCTTTTTACTGGTATGTCTATAAACGTCTTTCTTCTACAAATTAAAAAATAACTTTCAAGTTTATGTAAGAAATCAAACGTTATTATTGTTCAAACTATCTAAATTTTTAAGAATATTTTCTAATATAATGCAAAAGTTTTGTTTTTCTTTCGCGAATATTTCATTAGTAAAAATTAAGGATGTTTTTAAAAACTTTACAAAAATTCATATTTTAGTGTGGAAAAGCAAAATAAAAAAATAAAAAATTCAAACCCTTCAAAAAAAATAATGTTCCAATACAAAATGTATTATGTTTATTTTCACAATTTTTCATTTAGTTGAACTACATATCCTCCTTTTTCAAGGATTCTGTAATTACTTAATATTATGCAAACCCTCCAATTGTGAATAACTTAAATATCATATTTAACTATAAAAACAATTTCACAGGACGCTATATCATGTAATGCATATACAGTGAAATATATTTAACGAGAAAACGCTTAAGACGAAATGTCGGTTTACACGAAATAATACAACGGTCCCTACAAACTATAAAGTATTATCTCTTAACACATTTTTTCTTTCATTTTTACATTACACACATTTTACATTTTTTTCTCTTAACACGAAACAAAAATTGTTTAACACGAAAAGATTTGTCTTCTGGGAAGAGGATATAGAAACTGAACCGACACTTAATGAAAATGTTTGAGAAAGTTTCTGTATTAGTGAACTGTCCAACTGTATCATCGAAATAATTCGTTGCAGTAGATAACGATAATGTATGCTCAGCCCCAACTATAACAGACAAAGAGTTTCTTTTTGAAATTCTGGAGTTTTTGGAGTTTTCTCAAATCTCAAAAAAATATCATTGATGAAGATTCCGATGCCGAAAATGAAATGTGAATGATACAGATTCTGTTCCCAAGTCATCCAAAATGAGGAACATCATGAAAAATATGCGCAGTTATTTAGACGCACATTTCAGTGGTAAAATGAATAAAATTATGAACGACATCTAACAATTTGAAAACTTGATACTAAAAAGGTCAATGCAAAGAAAGATATCAGATTAATTTACGAAAACTCAATACATGTTTTGGTTTTCAAAACACTTGAACATTTTGTATTCAATTTCTATAAATTCTTGTAAATGTTTTTGTTTTATCGATTTTTATTAAATACATGCATATATGCATATCTATGTAAATAAAATGCATTCTAATAAATTTAAATTTGTCTAATATGTTTTTTTCTCTTTAACATGACATTCCTTTAACGTGAAAAAATATTTCAGTCCCCCTCAGTTTCTTGTTAAACGATTTTCACTGTAATTTTAAATATACTAAAACATCTGGATATGCCGTTTTTCCATCGAATCTATTTTAAGTTACCTTGAAACATCAGAAGTCATCTCCTCCTTTCCATGTTCTTTAATGTATGAAATGAATTATTGTTTATAATTTGTTACACGATCCTTATGTTTAGAAATATCGAATAAAAATACAACATGATTTAATACGAAGTTTTAAAAGAGAAATATCACCCGCGGTTAGTAGATGAAGGTATACAAAAAACTCTTCGGGGTTGATTAACGTATTTTTTTAAAAATAAGTTGCAATATTATTGAAATTTTCAATATTGAGCAAATAATGTCGAAAGACTAATAATAATCAAAACCTCTAAACAATATAACGCAAAGATGGAAAAAAAAGATCAACTAAAGAAATCTCTAAAATAAAAACTAAATCTGAAAACTAAAGCACTGAATAAAGTAATGAACTTTAGAATTAAACTTACGGAATAAAGTAATTTCCACATTTAGAAATACTGCTGTGAAATGTTTATTTTATATTTATAAATATTATACGGCATTTTATAGCGTTAAGAGATAATGAAGCTTCTGGTTAATAAAAAAAGAACCTCTTTCAAAAATACGTAATAGAATCATATAAGTATCTAAAATAAAGATTTTTTCCTTGGCAATTAGTCATATTACAGAAGAAGCTTTCAAGAAAATCCACAAACTTTTTTTCATATGAAAATTAATGATAAATTATTTAATGATGATTCCGAATATTCTTTTTACAATTACAAGATTTTTGAATATGAATGACTTAGATCAGGGGTACTGAAACTTTTTTTTTCCTCCGAGCCACATACATATGACAACTACTTCACGCAGGCCGTAACATGAGGATTAAAGGGGGGGAGGAGGACATAATTAAGGACATAATGGGGGACATAAGATTAAGGGCATTTAAAAATGCGGAAAATTTATCAAAATATTAAATCTCATAATTTTGGATTTTATTTTAAAACTATTATAAACTCTATCGAACTCAACTCACAAAAATAGGTTTTATGAATTTTTTTACCCAGTTATGGGGTAATTTCGGTTTCCTTTCATCAATGATCCAAAGCCTACTTTCATAAAAAAAGCTGCAATGTACTTTCATTATTTGATTTGACAACTTATTTATTAACTCACTTATTTTTATTTTAGATATTAATTTATCAAGTGCAATATGGTAGTAAACAGTTTTTACTTATTTGCAAAAATTTTACAGCACAGCTAAAATTTTGCAAAATAAATGGATCCAATAAAAACAAAATCGTAATCTTGTACATTTGAATTATTCTTCTTATTTTACCACTTGGAAAAATAAGTTTTCGTGCCAGTATGCCAATATCATCTCAGTATGGTATACGTATGTCACTTACGTATGGCATGAATTGGGCACTCTCAAGTATTGCATTGTCGAAAAATTTCGTCAAATCGAAAAAAACGTCACCAAATGCAGCCAATACTGTAACACTGTTCCCACGCATGTTCAAATGCAATAATTTTATTATCACAAACTTGAAAGCAATAACATTGTTATAATTTGTACAAGCTTCTGTATCATTCTTCTCTTATTTTGTTGTGAAAAATAATCAAAATTTGGCACCTATTTTCTATATTTAATGGAGCATTTCCAAAAATACAGTCTGATACATAAGTAGGCAAAATGTAATGGAATTTAGCAAAATGGTGGAAAAAGAAATGTAACGGAAATGCACGATGGCATATACACAGACGGAAAAAAATCCCTACACCAAGAAAGACTTGTGTTGTATAAACAAAATATGGCAAGCATGTTTATACATCTTATAAAGATGACATCAGTTCAGATTTCGCACTTTGCGTTTAAGTGTGGCGCTAGTAGCACCTCTCAGAACTTTCAAAAAATTAAGGTTGCTTTAAATGCGTGCTGTCACGTTTGTGAGCGTTATTTGTCTATGACATTTCAGCGGACATCGCCAGCACACCGGAATTGTTTGAACGTTTCCAACAGTCCTTTATCCGTTGGTGTCGGTTATGCTATGACCTACAAGGTCGCAACTTCGAACAATTCCTGTTGCAATCACTTGTCATTTCATTTCCAATGTCGAGCTGTGATGCATTGTTCGTCTTGTAAACATGCTTTACGTCTACTAAATGTATTTCTTACTGCTCCTTTTCATTCCACTCGACATCACACCCTTCATAACAGTTTTTGTGAATTTTTCCGAGTAAACGTGGTTTACGATTTCATGTGTTCTATGGTGATTTCTCGTCCCCAAGCAGCCTAATATTATCCCTCTGAATTTGTCAATTGAATTCGGCGACATCTTGTAAAATGAAGACCTCTTTTTTGTAATTATAAATGCAAGTAGTTTTTTGGTCACCAATATATTGTAGTTGTTATTAGATTTTTTGTCTATTTCAAACTAGCTGTTATACCCGTTCTTCGCACGAGTGAACTGGAAAATTAAACAATACATATTGAAGGATAAAGAAGTTTTTAATGAGTTAATTTTACGTGAATTGAAAATTAAACAAAAAAACATTTTTGCATATCTCAGCTGAACAAAAAAAAAGAAAGAAAAAAAAACGCCTTTGTTAAATTTTAAGTCTGTAGATCTAATAGCTGATAAAAAAGTTTTTTTATTTATAGCTCCCCCGTAACACTCTTGAAGGTCGATTTTTGAAAATACCTCCCTAAGCTGATCTCTGCTCAGCAAAAGTAACACATTGTTAAAAGTTTTGTGTAATGAACGCTTAAAATAGTGTAAATAATTTATATCTAAAAAAGTGTAATGCATTAATATTACTTTCTGTTGTATTTATTTTATGTTAAAATTGTAATATTCGTGAGCAACGCCGTTTCTTTAATTATAATGGCGATTCAATGAAAAACATAGCGAAATGTTGACGATAGAGTCAAGTTGGCAAATGTATAGCTACTTTCATAGATCGAGCTTTATTAGAGCTTTGAAAGACCCGCCGTGTAGGGGAGCGATGCACGTTAACCCTTTATCTACCGCATTATGATTTACTGCAATTTTTTTTCATGCAGTATTTTTTTTTATTTTTTCGATCACAACATTGAAAATTATGGGATATACATAAGCAAAATACTCAACTTTGGGAAATTTAATCCGTTAGAGCTAATTAATTAATTAAAGATATTCCACTGTAAAATTAATTATACACACCGTTCACTTAAAATAAATAGTCAAATCGTTTTCTAAGGTCTTCGTTAACATACAAAAAACATAAGACATTTAAACTTTGACATTAACTATTTCTTCGGGACAAAAATGATAATCTTTACAATCCGCTGAAAACGCCGTCACCTGAAAACGCAATTTCTGCTACAAAACTATTTGCATTCCCCACTAAAATACTCGTCATAGAACCCATGCTGCCATATATCTTGGAAGAGTGGATTTCAAAGAATATTCCTGCTAAGTATTGTAAGAATATTCGTAAAATTGGTTATTCTAAGTTATTTCAAAGTGAGTGGTATTTATAAGTATCATCGGTACATAAAGGGTTAAATCTGTCGAGAGCTCAAACGTCCTCCCGTTGGTGTAGTATGGTAGTTAGGAGAGAGGGTGCCAGTTCAAGTGTCGTCCACGTCACTTGACCATGGTTCAAAATTACATGGTCCGTCGCCAAAAGCTCTCGTGTAGCTGAACAGTGCGACGTTAATATTCACTCACTCACTCACTCCAAAAAATACAATACAGTAGTTATTATTATTTTTATACATAAAAAAATGCAATATCTGCCTATTCAATTAAAATTATAGCGTTATAATATTAACTATTAACCACAACCAAATGATGTAGTGCGAGAGACAAAGTTTATTTCCTTTAAGTACCAGAAGCGATAAAAAATTTATTTTGATGTAAGGATCAATTTTTTATAGTTTACACATGAGAAAAATTAATAGTAACTATATATCTAAAGAGAGACTTAAAACAACCTGTCCCTTCAAAACATAGTTTTATTCTGAAAAAAAAATAGGGATTACACTGATCACAGGAATAAATTAGAAGCCAGCAACTTGCGTAGACAAGACACAAAAAGTGTATTTTCACAAATAAAAGATAGATATGTGCTGCCGCAAGCTTTTTTGCAGCGCACGCCAGAATTGCTTGCAGAAGGCAAAATGTTTTCCTACTTACTTGATAAATATCGTTATATTTTGAACATTTCACACAATATCTTTATAAATTATAGCCTATGCTATAAATTATAACCTATGTGTTATTCTGATGTATAAGCTATATTACTGTAAAGTTTCATTAAAATCCATTCAGTTGTTTTTACGTGAAAGACGACCAAACATCCAAACAAACTTTTGCATTTATAATATGTGTCTTGATGTTTGTATTTTTTCTTTAAAGTGCATAATTCAACTCTTCTTAATAGTCAATTTATTTGTCGACGAACTAATACGGAAGAAGCATGTGTGGGAATTTTTTGTTGGTATCATGGCACGTGACTGAGCGCGTTTCACAGGGGGAGGGGGGCGTACGAAGACCCCTCTCCTCACCCGCGACCGAGAATGCACACAGAAATCTCGAGAGACCCAACGAACTGTCTAAAAGATGAACTTTAGCCACTAAGCAACGATGTGCGCTTAAATATTTAACTTTATAGTACTTGTGTAATTGTTTAGTCCCCTTTCTTTGTTACTATCAGAATTAGAGAATTAATTTTATTTTTGTTAGCTCTTAGTCATTACTAGCTAAAGAACCATTGCAACAAATGAGAGTTCAGTATAGAACTCATTGCGTACTAAATGCAGCATATATATATATATATATATATATATATATATATAATCCATAAATATATATATACACAGATATCTATAGAACCTAAGTATAACTATTCAAAATAGGAAATATTAGGCACAGTAGTACAATAACAAACTCCTGGCCTTAGGAACCAAGATTTAAGGTTTAAACAAGTTTTAGGCTAGCCAACCTTCACCTGTAATTTGTCTATACAATGTGCCAAGATGAAAGGAAAGAATAATATTAGGAAAAATTTAAATATATTACAAATAAAATCACTATATTAATAAAATATAACGTTAAAATTATAGCCTACTTGTATTCACAGTACAGATTTAAAGTCGATGCATGCAAAAGGTAAATAGTAAGACTTACTTCGTGAGTGTATCAACTGGTTATGTTTCTC
>BMAV01002034.1:0-25240 GCA_019973955.1 Trichonephila inaurata madagascariensis | reverse complement strand
AGTTCCTCTTGTATTATTTTGATCTGTTCTGCATACATTTTAATACAAAAGAAGTTCTTTGCGGAATAAATTCTTTGTACTCTAAATTTTGCTTGATTAATTTTTATCGCATTACTTTTTATAGAATTACTAGAAAATGCATCATCATCGCCATAAATTATTTTAATACTTAAGAGCATGTAATAATATGCTATCTACATTAAATGTGCTTACAATAAATGTATTATTGGACTCGTTAATACTGACATTTATTTTGCGTCCAAAAAAAAAACATGAACAATTGATCTCTCGAAAAATAATCCTGTATTTCCTAAAAAGAAGCAAATATGTAAAAAAGCAATCCTGAGAAAATCAGGATTTAACATATATATAAATTATACATCTACTGTTCTTAAAAAAAAATATGTGGTCTAAAATAGAAACGAACATCTTTTATATATAACAATTCTATAATACACAGAAATAAAAGAAGGAAAAATTTTTAAAATATGTCAGAAACTTATTTATAATGTGTATTGAAAATGATAAACTTCTTAAGGCAATAAAAACACTTTAAAATCCCTTAAAAAGCAGCGGGTTTTCAAAGAATATCATATCGAAGTACTTCAGACGGTAACGGAAATCTAAAAAAATATTCCATTTTTATCAATTCTAGAGGCTTCACAATCTTGGATGAAAAGAAAAGAACTAGATGCCGCTTAAAATGACCTTGATTAGCTGAAACGTTATCTAATCCAGATTTTTTCCTGCTGGATTTAAACATAATATTATTATACTATTAAATGCTTCTGGATTGCGAAGCTATACTCATTTTTGTTCGGATCATAAGAACCAGATTCCTTGGAGTCTACTCTTTTCATTGGTAAAATTTTATTACTTTAAGTAAGCCATGTGTTTTTGATGTTTAAAATAGAATTTAATTTTGTTTCTGTTTTGTTACAATACATAATTATATAAAAACATTTTCCTTTATTTGATCAAATTTAATTAAATGAAAAATAAGTGAAAATTTTAGTAATTAAAATTCAGTTATGAAGATTATTATTCATAACAGCACACATGGAATTCCCTGAATCTTTTTCCATTAGAAATTGTTAAATGTGATTTAAAAAATAGTGTTTTATCGTTATCGATTTTCTTTCAGTAATTTCAAGTACTATTTGTAAAAAAAAAATCATTACGATGGTTATTTGTATCGTATTAATTCAGAAATATACAAATGCTTTTCAATTTTATTTTATAGTTATGTTTTACAGTTTTGTTTGTTCTGATTTTTTCTTTCCATAAGCATATAATAGGAGCACTTATTATTATCAAATAATAAGTGCTATATTTAAGTGTGTTATTATCAAATATAATAACACAAACTTTCTCTTCAAAATAAGTAGAGTCCTGATATATATATATTTACTAAATTTTCAAAGAACAAATCAAGCGAAACAATAAAAAGAAATTTAACAAAGCAGTATCGGTCAAAATAAGATGGTCAGAGTAGGGTAAAACAACAATTTCTTAGCCTTAGGAACTAAGAATTAAGGGCTAAACATAGTTTTAGGATCTACCAACTTTCCCTTATACTTACCCATACAACTGATTTGAAATACATGTGTACATTATGTTTCTCACATAAAAGAGTACAAAAAAACATTACTTTCTGAATAATTCTGTGAATATAACTACAATATAATAGAATTTTGCTTTTGAAATTAAAAAGGCAGAGATATTGGAGGAATGCGCAACTCGAAATTAATGTGTGTGAAAAAATTTTGTTGACCGCCATGTTCCAATAGTAGAAAAATTGTTATAAAAGTATTTAGGCTTATTGAAAAATATAATTTTTTTAAATGAAAATCAAGAAAAAAGTTTAATTTTTAAACTTTTGTGTGTGTGGTCATAATTATTCACCAATTTTACTGGCATGATTTAAGCTATTTTTAAGTTACGGGTTTTTTTTTTTTTTTGGTGAAACATAAATATTTATAAGTCTTTCATAATATCTTTAAAAAATTTTGCTCTAATATAAAATATATCAAATAAATGTGGTATGAAAATTGAAAAATGCTTTCTGAAAGGCCGTTCCTACATAGTTCCATTAATTAACTACTAATTAATTCCATTATACGCGAACCCATTATTCCATTAATAATAAGCATCCCACATCTTTGGGAATCACTCTTTATCTCTAACAAATTTTTCATCTTTCTTCTTTTTAAACTTTATCTCCTGAACTCTTGGGCGCAGTTTTTAATTGATGTGAAACTGTCACCAAGAGTTTAAAATCTTGTAAGGAACTAGATACTTCGAAATACAACCACTACTGAAAAATTTTTGCTGAATATATTTTACTATCAAGAATTGTAAATTAATCAGTAACATACTCTTTATAACTATTTTCATTAATAATTACTTTTAAAACTTATGGAAAGATTTTTCATCCAGACTATAAAATAATATTTATTTTGAATGCAAATGTTTTTTAATGATGAAGTTTAATTTGTCTTCTTGTTTTATATTTTAGATTGTCTAATCAGTTTCACAGCAACATTATGACGACGGCAGGAAAAGTAGGTTTTCTTGCATATTTCCAGAACTATACTAATAACATAAACTAATCATGAGTAAAGTTACAGAAAATATATGATTTTAAAACTTTTCTCTTTTCAAGAAAGTTTATTTTTTTATATTTAAGCTTTGTATTCTTTTTATTTTGGAAAAGTAAATTGCACTCATAATATTTAGAACTAAGAGAATTAAATCTTAAAACGAAAGCTCAATAAAACTCCTTCAGATTAAAATTTTTACTTCCAATGGTCTTCAACTGGAATTAATTTATTGTTTATTAATATAGCACTTAGAAACAACAATAAACAACTTAGAAGCAACAACATGCAGGATTAGATTGTAAATGACCAAAATTCGTTTCGTGCAATCCACCCAATTGCACGACGTACTTAAATAATTGGACATTATTCATAAAAGGTACATTTAAGGAGGTAATGGTAAAGGACATTATTCATTAAGGTATAGGTCCCAAGTCCCCCTTCCCCCTGCTTTTTGTAATTTTTATTGAGTGAAGGAAAAAACAACTTCAATCAGATGTGTAAAGTTTCACATTCATAACTTAAGTAGTTTAAATAATTCATATACTTGACATTACTAATATATTTCATTTACTTTAAGCTGATTTCTGAAGCATATTTATACTCATAAGTGATCAGGTATTGATCTTAATATTATTAATGAAATGGAAAGGTTTTATGCCTTTTTCTTCTTAGCGCACTCTTTTCCACGCTAACCTTGGAAAATCTTGAGATTTGCATCTGTGTATTGTGGATTTGAGTCTTAATCTCATCAAGGTCTCTCGTGTAGAACAATAAATTCATCTAATTCATTTACCTATGAAACTATAAAATAAAAAAGCAATTGCTAAATCGTGGAGATTTCGCCCTTTTACACTAAAATGTTATTCAAATCCCCAAGGAGGATCCATCAAACCAATAAATATTAATAGCGAGAAAATACATAGCCATTTGATGCATTTGAAAAAGTTAATAAATCCAAATATATTCATTGCATTAAAATGAATATGTTAATATGATTTCAAATCGTGATAACCTCCTCTTCACTAGTTTGTATTGAAAGAAGTTAGAAATTTAATATTAAATTTAATGTTTATTTTTCAGCCCATTCAATGTCGAGCTGCTGTTGCTTGGGAAGTGAATAAGCCGTTTTCTCTGGAAGCAGTTGAAGTGGCAGTTCCTAAAAAAGGAGAAGTCAGAGTGAAAGTAAATGGTTTTTAAACTTGATATCATAATTCCATTAACAATTTGAAATGTATATTCTTATTAAGGGGACATGGTACGATTTAAGCAAAAAATTTTAATTTAAGGATTTTCAAAAAATTTTTGTTGCCTCCTATGTGTGCATACTATGTAAAACAGATTTTGTGCCCAAAATTTCATAAAAAGCTAGCTATTTAATTTGTTAAGAAAAAAACTTAAAATTTGTGAAGTTGTTTTAAAATGCTACTCCTCCTACAAATGTTGACTTACATTTATTAAATTTGATTTACATGTACGTCAAACTATGTATAACAAAAGTTGGCATGGGTTTTGCGATAACATGATTGGTATTCGTGCAGTACTTTTTTTTATGAATGCTTATTGAAAAAATTCCTTAAAAAAGATACAAATTCTGAATTAAAATATTTTTAAAAAAATAAGTATTGCTTCGATTCAAAAATGCATACCAACTCTTGTTACATGTACTATTGGGAATAGGTAAAAAAAATTTCAAAACATTAGGCACAATAGAAAAAAAGCCTTAGCATTTTAAATAAAGACAAACTACTTATTTTATCTTTCTGAGATAAGTCAGTTTAAAGTTTTGATTTTCCATAGGGATGTGAATAAAAACGAACTTAAAAGCTATCATAATTCTGAATTTTTTAAATTTAGAGCTTTCAAATTTTGTGAGGTTATAGAAAAGTATATGAAGAATACTTAAGGCTACAAAAATCATATTTGATTTTTTGACCGATTTTTATCATTTGAATCGTACTGTGTCCCGTTAACAGAGATATTTCTTCAATTTTTAATGCATTTGGTTGCAGGCATGCTATGGATCCAAATACAAGTTGGTCCCACAGTAAAAATACTTATCACAAATTATTATAAATATGGTTAATATATCCCATTTTTACTTAAGTATCAATATTAAAAATGTTTAATTGCATGGAAGATTTAATTTTTTGTAACGAAATACAAAAAAAAAGAATTAAAGGAATACTCAAAAGGTTTTCAACAGTTTTAGAATTCCATTGCATTATTTGCTTAAAATTTAGTTCAATTCTTAATTTTTGCTTATACAAATAGAAGGAAACTGTTTGAAATCTTTTTGCTTTAAAAAACATGTTAAATCTTTTAAAAACTGAACGTCTCATCATTATTTTAAGAATCTTTCTCAACCTCATTCCTTATATTTTAACGGAACAGGATAGGCAATTATATATACAAGTACATTTTTAGAATGCCTCTTGAATGAGTTTTATTATAATCAACTTAAAACTTTAAAATAAGTTTAAGTTTAATTTAAATGCAAGCTTAAGTACCCATAATATTACCTTAGAAGGTTCAAAGATAATTAATTCAATTACTTATAACACAAGATTACAATTTTAATACTTAGACTCCATCACGGATGGTCGTTCGCACTTTATGGAAACGAATTTTAATTTATTTTCTCGTTCGCATTTTGAGATAATACTTTGGCAACTTCAGAATAATCGTCTTTTAAGGTTTTCTTTTGGTTGGAGTGTACAATTAAAGATTTATTTTAAAAATTACTCCTAAAAATTTTATATGGCTCGAAGGTTACGTAATTTCGCTTTCCAAGGAGAAATATCCGTATCAAGAAATTATACAGTGGTGTAAGAATCTCGGTTATTGCATTTCTGAAAAAGATATTTACAATATATTAAATTTTAAAGCGAAAAAGCGCGTCTATAACAAAAAGTAAAAATGAAAACATGACCATTAAACTTCATCTTGAGTCTGTTCGAACGCAGACAAATATCAAGAAAGTGAAGTCTTTGATCCTTTAAGAAAATCAACCGAACCAAAGATTCATTGCAGCGAAACTAGGAATTTCTTCCAGCACTGTAAGTAAAATTATTCATAAAGATTTAAAGCTTAAAAAGATGTTTAAACCTCAAGTTTATCTGCTTTTGCCAAAACATATTGTTGAAAGAAAAACAAATTATAAAAAACTACATGAAAAACACCTAACTGCTGAAAAATGGAAATTTGTGGTAATACTCGATGAGGTATTGGTATATTTAAGCGATTGTAATAAAAGGATATCAATTTTCTATTGCTCAATTGACGACAATGACCGTACAAAATGGCTTCGTCAGTATGCAAAAAAGTTCCCAAAGTGGTTCTTGATAGTTCCAGGATTTTGTTACAGCGGCAAATTATAAATCAAAAAAGTCTCAAGTAAAGCCAAAATTAATTCCCTCTACTATCCGCAGAATATTTAACCAATTCTTGATGAAGAAATTTCAGTTTTATATGGAAAGGATATTGATAAGTTTGATCTTCATTTGGACAACGCCTGTAATCACACGTCTAAGTCAACAGTCACTTATTGAGCAAAGAAAGAATCAGAAACAGGAATAAAGCGTATCCCATTTGATGAAATACGTGCAAAACCATCTTACGCTTCTCCAATGGACTTTAGTGCTTTCGGTTTATTAAAACGACCCTTAGGAAAACGGCATCCGAGAACAATGAACGCACTTTGGAAAACAGTTCAAGAGGAATTGAGTAAATTTTGCATGACAGTACTAAGAAAAAGTTTACTTTAATGGGAAAACACGAGCTAGAGCTATTATCAAGAATCATTGCTCTCGGATAGAAGCAAATCGCCTCAAAAAATAAGTAATTTATGGATAAAAATTAACTTTCAAAATCGTTTCCATAAAGTGAGTGAAAAACTTTCTGTACTTATAGTTAAACTAATACACTATATTACATATTGAGCTAAAAAAAAGAAATTTCTTTACAATCTCTTCTATAAAAACCAAACATTTATTGATATAATTTTATTTTGAATAATTTCTTAAACTCTGACAAAGAGCAAGGCAAATATTTTTTTTTAAAAAAAAAAAATAAAGAGTGCATGTTAAGTAATGAAATGTCTCTAGCATTTTTAAACATTCTTATGATGTACTTTAAAATACAAACAGTTTTAAAAGAATTATCTTATACTATGTCTAAAATGGATTCATTTTTGCTTTTTAGATGGCATCCACCGGAGTGTGTCATTCAGATTTGCACATTTTAGAAGGAATAGACAAAAGCTACCCGTTCCCTGGGGTCTTTGGTCACGAAGGTGCAGGGGTCATCGAAAGTGTGGGAGAAGGTGTCACAAGTGTGAAACCAGGCAAGAGGGTTTTTTTTTAATACCATTCCTAAATTTTAGAATTTTTCTTAATGATGTTCATAGATATCTTCTATGATTATGAGCAAAAAATACGTGAAAGAGAATTCAAGATGAAATGCATATCTAAGGTTGTAATTTATACTTGGTTGTGTGAATTTTTCTGCAAACATTTAATAAATTTTGACGAGTGAAGTACTCTTTTTATTTAAAATGTTAGACTGATTTAATTAAATAAACAACTGTTTATTTATATATACATTTTTAGTAAAGATATATTTGTAGCAATTTGTAACTGGAAAAATATTTAAACAGCTAAAATAATAATAATAATTCAATTGTTTAGTAAATGAAAATAAGAATATGAGATCTACCTATAATATTTAGATTATTATATAGTGATTTCAATAGAAATTTATAAAAGTTATTAGTCAATAAATAAATTGCTATACATAGCTGACAGAAAAAAAAATGTGAGCCATTGATCTTTTTATTTCCTCCACGTGATTAAATAGTCATAGTCACGAGCTAATGGCAGGTGTATCGTGAGTTCGAACCCCATTGCCACTGAAGACCTGCCGTGTAGAGGGGTTGAAGTACGTTGGATCCGTCGAGCTCAATGTCCTCCCGTTGGCATAGTGCGGAAGTTCGGAGAGGGGGAGTCCAGATCAGGTGTCCACCTCGTCACTTGACCCTGGTTTAGAATTATGAGGTCAATCGCCAATAGCCCTCTTGTTGCTTCATAACACAAATTTAATATTACTCTCACTCATTCTACATGATTAATGTACTAAATATATAAATATTTCTCCGATATTTCTAGTGAATTGACTCGAGTTAAAAACACTCTTATTACATAATCTAAAATAATTTAATGCATATCAAAATTTTCTTAAAATAAATGTATACATATCAAATTAAAATACATGCATAATCGTATTTCTCTCTCTTCAATCTTGTCTAACACATAATTATCATCTTTTCATGTTTTACAGAAACCAAAAGTTTTTGTTTGTTTATTTGTTTTGTTGTATTTTATTTTATTGATTTTTAATTTATTTAATTAATTAATTAATTGGTATAACAAGGACATTATTATATTAAAGGGGGAGAAACAAAACGAGAACATCAGGAAGCCGCCATTTACTTAATATAACAAAAACATTTTTAAGAACATTATTTTTTGCAATTAATGGTTGTTAAAAATGAAAATAATGCGAAAAACAGTTGATCTCTAGAGAATATTTTTATTATTGTTTAATATGGACTTAAATACTCTCCGCTAATAAGGCTCATTTATACAAACATACAACATTGATCATAAAATTTTACAAAAAAAAAAAATCTTGACTTTTATTTGATTCCGTTTGTTAGAAATACACAAATAGATATTTAACAATAAATAGCAGATAAAAAAGAAACTATGAATTTGATAGTCGACGAAAAAAATTAACATAAATATAATTCAGCTCATAAACTCCATTTTATACTTTTGTCGTGCTGCCATCTAGTGTTGAATTAGAGAAGTATATGATTCATCTAAAAATGAATGCTTAATACAAATGTCAACAACTCTTCTTAATTTATTATTTGTGTTACGGTTGTGAAATAGAATCGTTAATTTGTTTTAGGAAATAGCTGATTTTGGTTTTTAAAAGATCATTATAATGTCTCCAGTACAGTAATTATAAAGAATAAAACAATTGTTTTTCAGGGGATAAAGTGGTTCTGGTTTTTGAAAGTTATTGTGGAGATTGTGCTAATTGTAAAAGTACGAAGACTCATTTATGCCAAAAAACACCGGTATACATCAACTATATTACTTTTCTACTTTTATTACATATAACAGTGACATGATTTAAACATTTTAATAGAATGTGTATCGACTAAACTGTACATAGTACGGATAATTTATATTAGGTTGTATTGAAGAAACACTGTACTTAAATTTCAATATTTAAATAAATTGATAAAATCTATTCATATTTACCGAAAATATTTTGACAAATTTTTAAAAAGTAAGTTCCACTGAGCTTAATTACAGAAATAGTCATAGAGCTGTGCAAAATAACAAGAAACTGCATGTGCTATGGTTATAAAATTGAAACTTTGCACTTTTGTTTATGGAAATAATAAAATAAATAAGTTAGTTATCATCTTTGTGGAATATGATTTTTAGGAACATTAAGGGCTTAACTAAATCAACGTAATCTAGAAAGAAGTTTCCCAAAATTTGTACCCCCATTTCGAAGAAGAGATAAAGTCTAGATAGAACCTTTATATAACTTTTCCTCCGCCAAATTTTAATAAAAAGAAGAGAGAAAATAAAAATAAAAAATGTTTTTAAGTACACTACAAAAATTATAATGTAGCAAAAATAAATTATTTACGTAAAAATTAAAAAGAAACTAGCCTTACAATAGTCGCATATGATGTGTAACATCTGACATGTTATCGTGGTAAATACGCAATAGTAACTGAAACCCTGAAAAAAAATGAATCGAGTATGATTGGAAATATAATTTTCTATCGAATAAATATATCTTTAATGAATTTTTTTTTTTTATTTAACACAAGGAGTAATGTAATTTTCTATCAAAAATATTTATTCTTGTTCAATTTTGGGAAGAGTTGACACACAATAGCCATGAAAATGGGCAAACAGGGATTTCGGTGGCCATATACATTTCTCCGAATCAAACAGTTCAAAAAATTAAAGATTTCCTGCGACTAATGCCAACTGCCTGACGAAGTCAGATCGAGGAGCGCGAAATTCATCGTGGCTAAGGGCAAGAATTTTTACGCCTGTCGTTAGCCTTAGCTTTGAGCACCATGCAGGTGACAGAACGATTTTGCTCGGTTCCAACCCAATTTAGAGGAAGAAAACCCTGGGTATGGACAGGGGCCTATCACCAAACTCAAGAGTAGACTTACAGCACGACGGGTATTTAGAGTAGCCCCATGACGCAAAGGCATTATACATCTACAAACATCCATGTCTTCTCCAGGATTCGAACCCAGTGCTTACGGCACCGCAGTCAGCGTCACTAACCACTATACCGTTTGGGTGACTGCATGTTGCACTTTTACCATATACCGAAAGTGGTTGTGTGTGTGTTTGTGTGTGTGTGTGTGTGTGTGTGTGTGTGTGTGTGTGTGTGTGTGTGTGTGTGTGTGTGTGTGTGTGTGTGTGTGTGTGTGTGTGTGTGTGTGGGTTTGTGTGTGTGTGTGTGTGTGTGTGTGTGTGTGTGTGTGTGTGTGTGTGTGTGTGTGTGTGGGGGTGTGTGTGTGTTCTTTTAAAAACAAAAATCACTGTTTCCCCCGATTTTGAGTGGGGGGATTGAAAATTTAGTTTTGGGAACGAGTATGAATTGGGAAAAAATTTTTTGTCGAATAATTAAATCTTTTAAAAAATTTTATTTAGGTTAAAATTTTTTTATCAAAAAAATTTTAATTTTGGGAAATTTTTTTTTTTGGCTGTACTTTATCCAGTTTTTTTGTTTTTTTTTTTTTTTTTTCTTGTAATTTCGTAATTCTGCTCTGGGTTTACTCAAACTCTGCAAATCACAAAATCATGAAAAAATTTTAAATTTGCTTGGTAAATGTTTAAAAATTTTAAATATTAGTTAAAAAACAAAATTTCCCGTGTAATTAATCAATTAATTTTTTTTTGTTGAGAAAACTTTTTTTAAACACAATTAAAAAATTTCATTTTTACAGGACAGGAATTTATCCCCAAAGTATGAAAAAAAATACGCACTAAAATTTTATTCAAATAATTCCTTTTACTTACTCATTTTCTTAAGAATGTTGAATTTTTTTCGTGTTTAACAGAAAATATTTAAATATAGTTTACACATAAAATTAACCTCAGATTTCTTACACAACGACCCTGGACTAAGGATCGAAAGTTTATCCTGAAAAAAAATTGAATTTTTTTTGAAATCTAACTTCAACAATATAAAACAACTACTGGGGGAAATCGATGCGATGGTAGCGAACACTATCCCGAGTTGGACCTCGATGGGGGTAACAAGAACCCCAGCGCCTCATAGGCCCAACAAATAGCCCCGGCATGTCATTCCGTTACCCACTTCCGTCCCTCCGCAAATCACCCCCAAAAAATTGGGCAAAAGAGGAAAGATGTTACACATAAAAAAAAAAGTACTCATCAAAATTGAAAAAATGTTCCTCTCCCCGGAAATGTATTTTATCTCCAGATAAATCGAAAGAAAACTAAATTTTGCTTTATAATCTATAACAATTTTTAAAATTATTTATAAATATTTACCATTTTAACAATAAACGTTACGTATACAATGTTAGAAACAATATAATTAAATGGGTCATCGTATCATAAATATTTTATATTGTTATACAACTGGAACCCTAGACAGGTATATTTATATACTTTAATTTAGTTCTGATACAAATAATTATACACCGTATTTATTCGAATCTAAGCCACACTTTTTTCCCGATGTTAATGCTGCTGAAAATCGAGTCCGGCTTAGAATCGAAGGTGGAAAAATTCGTTGGATGAAGGAAATTGATTATGATATACTGACGGTTAGTGCAGTTATATAGGATCACGCATGTATTCAAATGTTTTTAATATTGGTAAAATAAATTAATAATTCACTTCTCATTTAATTTTTTTAATTTTGTAAATATCGGATATCGGCAAACCTTTTTACATCATTTTTTTTTTTTTAATTTTTTTTTTTTCGCAAAAACATATTGAGAATTTGGGGTGCCGTTCAGGTTCGAATAAATAAGGCAATTCAATTATTTTGTTTTTGACTGTCTAAAATAAGCAATTTTAAATTTAGAATAAATTGAAGAATGTGATGTGAACTAATATAAATTACAAATGTATAGTAGCAAGTAAATGTAAGCAATTGAGTTCTGTATAATTGCAATACCATTTTAATTGTTATTTTAAATCAAAATTGAGCTTCTTCTGAACATCCTATTTAATAATTATAGATATTGTTCGTGTCATACTTGCAATACAGGACTAAATAATATAAATTATTTAGATAAAATGTTGAGTAGTTATAAAGAAGGAAGCTATGTATAATTAGCAAAATAACTACAATTATTACTACAAATTTCATCACTTAAATATGTGCTTTTTGTTCACATCATTAATTTTCCAATTCGCGCAAAAATATCTGTGATTTATTTATTTTTTTTAAATTTTATTTTGTTTATTTAGTGTTTTTTTTTTTTTTTTTCCCCAGCGAAATCAACTTCAAATGGATGGAACTTCTCGTATCACATGCAAAGGAAAAGCTTTAAGTCAAATGAATTCAATCAGCACATTTTCTGAATACACGGTGACGTCAGAATTTAATGTAGCGAAAGTAAGTAGAGAGAGAGCTTTATTATATATATACATATCCACTAACGCGATCTCATATATATATATATAGAAACACGAGGGCTATTGGCGATGGACCTCCTAATTCTGAGCTTCGTTCAATTGAGGATGACACCTGAGCTGGTATCTCACATTTCCTGACTACCACACCATCCCAAAGATAATGCGCTCTACAGATTTAACGTGCATCAGCCTCCTTTTCTCGACGAGCCTGCAGGATCATCAGGACTCGAACCCGAGATACGCCGGTCATGAGTTTGAAGATATTTTAAGAAGAGATTATTATCGGCTGATAAATGGGGTTTTTTTTTAATTTGATGTTTTTTTTTTCCCCTTAAAAATTAATTTAATTTAACTATCTAATTCACTCTGTTTAAAATATGGATCTGATCCCCTATTATATATAATTTAGAAAAAAAACATTCAGTTTCAAGAATATATATATTTTTATTATAAGTATTAAAAGATTGTTAAAGTTTGCCGAAAAAAATCACAACACAAAAATAGTAGATTTCGAAAAGTTGAGCTTTAAGATGTGCGGTCGCGTACAGGATACAAGTGTAATTCCTGCCAAAAATTTTAGATTCAATTTTTTAATACATTGCATAATCATTCAAATATAATCCGTTTCATTGAGGGTACTAATCAGTTGCACAATAGTTACATATATAAATAGTGTGCAGAAGGAGTTTATTTTAATCCTTTAAAGAGAGAGAGAGAGATGTATTAATTCTTACGTTGAAAAGAATATAAGATGATTAAATATTATAGGAATTATAAAAATTAATATTTTTCCAGATCAATATATTTCAAATTTTATTTAGAATTCAAAAGAAATTTATTTTACAACAAATTCAAAGAGAATATCATACTACTAAACAAAAGGTTATATTACTTAGCAATAAAAATGAACAAAATTCTAAAAAATGAAACTTTTTTATATAGGAATCAAAAATGCATCCACAACCTGTTTATGGAGAGTGAAATGCAATGAGAAAGAGAGAGACATAATTTAAAGACAATAATTCACCTACAATTTTAATATAATTCATAAATTGGTTTCCTGTATCCGAAATTTTGAAATTCAGTTCCAACTGAAGATAGATTCGATCCCAAATCAGGAAGCTTAATCAAGCTTATTTTAAGCTTTATTTTAATAGGTAGTGAGTGAATATTAATGCCGCACTGTTCAGCTACACGAGGGCATTTGGCGACGGACCACGTAATTTCGAACCATGGTCAAGTGACGTGGACGACATCTGAGCTGGCACCCTAGCCCTCTCCTAACTACCACACCACACCAACGGGAGGACGTTTCATATCTCAACAGATTTAACGTGCGTTGCTGCCCAACATGGCGGGTCTTTAGTGGTACTGGGCTCGAACTCATGACATGCCTGACATGATCCGATGCCTTGACCACTGGGCTACCGCAGCCCCGTTTATTTTAACAGGAGCTCAATATGAAAATGCCCTTTCAACCAGCTCTGCATTCGTCAAAGATAACGACTATTGTATTAATTTAACTCTCAGTTTTTGATCAATTACTTTACTGCTACCTAAAAAAGTAGTTTTATTTTATCAGTCTATAAAAAATGAATCCGTTGATAATTTAATTAATATTTCTTCTTCTAAATTAGATATTAAAAGCTAATTCTTTGTATGGATTTGAAATCTAACGGCAGTAAGAAATAAAATGTCTTGATGATAGCAACATACGAAAAAATATTACTACGATACAGTGAGAGACAATACAATATTTTAACCCCTTTTTATATATTTCGACTATTACTATTATTAATTTTGCTTGCGTAAAATAGCGCAAGAGACAAATTTGAGAGAACATTGCATATAGAAAAAATTAATCAACAATGAAAGGAAAATTCGTAGTGTTTCTAATCTGTTATGATGGAAGGACATGAGACATATTGCATTGTTTTTCATCAGAAAAAATAAATTATAGCTTAAAAAACAGGCTTTCAAAGTTAATCGAACAAAGAAGTAATTCTTAATATAAGAATAAAATAATTTAAAAAAACGAGAAAATTAATGTCATAGTAGTGAAAGAGCGCGGGATGCTTTGAACTACAAGTTTACACTAACTCTGCATTTCGGAATAGAACTAGTACGAAACTATAACAATTGATATCGAGTCCCCCACGCTTTTACCAAAATAACATTAATTTTCTCGTTAATCGTTTTATTTTTATATTAACAATTTTATAATTTATTTTTTACTTTAATTAACTATAAAAGCGTGGGGTTTTTTTTGTTGTTGTTTTAGTTTTTTAAACTACTATTTAATTCATTGAGGAATTAATCTTTTTTGTTTGTTGTATTTGTATTAACCATGAAAGTTTTCGCTTTAGGGTTGTAACTTAATCTTTTAGTCACCAAATCTGGAAATGGGAAATCGTTAATCCTGATGATCCTGATCAGGACAACGGAACTAAATTATTAAATTATTGTATTGTCATCGGTCCTTGACAAGTGTGGAGAGTTTCGAATTAATTCTGACCTTTTAAAGTGTGTAAAAAGTGTCAAAGATTCCATTACATGCAAGTGAAGATAATATATCGTGTTTAAAATACCTTTTGGTGTTTCATTCTTTACCCCAAAATAAAAGTAACCTTAGCAGACAAAAATATTCAACAATAATACTCTTCTGGACTACGTAAAGCAATCCAGTGTTATTTTCAAGAACTACAGTAAGACCCCGCTTAACGCGGGGTATACGTTTTCATAAAAGTTGAGCTTAATATGAAACAGCGTTAAAAGAGGTTATCTCATCATGTAAATAATGGGGTTAGGGGAAGAATGGGTAGAAAATTGGTCAGGTATTTTACCATTAAATTTATTAATTAAGTTTTTTATAACAATGAAACAAAAATTTATTTCTTACAAATATAGAAACATGATTAATGAATATACATATAAAAATAAATAAAATTCTAAGTCAGTATGTTTACATTTCAGATAATTGTCCCTTCTGTATTTCCAATTTTCTGTCTTTTTATAAAGAAGGTAGATTAGCTTAAAGGCATATTTTGCGTTCAATTTCATCGTCAATTCAAATAGAAAGTCATTTTTCTATTTCCTCTATTGTATTATTTCAAGAACGGGTAATTCTAGTTACAGAACTTGTCGTAGTTGCAGTTGTCAATGACAGTATTTTTTCCTTTATTCTTAAGAATGGTCCTTATTGTTGAAGTTGCCAAATTCAATACAGCACCAATTTGAGATTGACGTTTACCAGTATCTGATCTTCTAATCACTTGCATTCTAGTTTCTAGTGAAATGTTTTTTCTTGTTGCTTTATATTTTCGTGTTCTTTATTATCAATCGTGATAAAAACTAAAAATCATAATATTTGACACCATAGAAATCATTATATTATATAAATTTATACTTACAATAACGTCAACAAATATTTGAAACGCTAAAATTACGTTCGTATAACACCGCAAGAAGAAGAAACACAGATAAACTGCTTCGGATATCGGGAAGCCTAACGCTGCGTGCAATTTTGGAGAATCCCACAATTCAAATAAAAGAGCGTTAAACCGAAACAGCGCTAAACGAAACAGCGTTAAGCGGGGTCTTACTGTATTTAGATATCAATTCTTTCATTGAGTTGTGGATTTATTTACTTGAGGGCGTACAATTAAAACTCTTGTGTTTTTTTATATTCATTTCAGGTGAATCCCGCAGCTAATCCTAACATTCTTTGCTTGGCAGGATGCTGTATTCCCACGGGCTACGGGGCTGTCATGAACGCAGGTCAGGTGACCCCGGGGTCCTCTTGCGCTATTTGGGGCCTTGGTGGAGTTGGCATGTGTGTCGTCATGGGTTGCAGGGACAGTGGAGCGGCCAAGATCATCGGACTAGATGTCAACTCCAGCAAGTTTCAACTCGGTACTGTACAGATCCATTCTCTTTATTTCAGAACTCTTCAGAAAGATATTTCGTATTTTTGTTTCTGAAGTTCGGAAAAATCTTTTAGAAAAAGCTACATTCACAATACCCATCGCTCATTAATATATTTTTTTTTACTTTTTTTCTAATTTCTAATGGTAGAAATTAAGTCCTGAGTTAGAAAAAAAAGAATATATAAAATTAGTATTGCGCGTATTATATAAAAGACTTTACCAACGCATATAAGTTGAACATTTTAATATATTATACTCAACCCTATCCCAATGCATCCTTTTTTTGTCGTGTGAAATACGTTTCATATTTTTTTACCATACTTTGTCAAATTCTAAGTAAATTGAAAAATAGAAAATATGAAATCGAAGATTTTTTTTTATTGTTTTAAAATATTAAATCCTTCTGATATAAATGATCAAATGAATAAAATTATATGCTCTGATATTAATGTTGGGTTCTTTCTCCCAAAAATCCGTTCTTTTTTAAAACTTTTTAATATTTGGTGGCAAAAAAAAATTTTTTAATCAGTTTTAAAACCCAATTTTTTTTAAATAATTGGGAAATATCATTTAAAAGAAATCAGTTATACTGAATGATTGGAATTGATGCGTGTAAAGTTTTCTCACTTAGTTTTTCTTCCTTACTCTTTTTTTATTCTATTTTTGAGAAGTTTGATCATAAACTTAAGAAAAGCTTTATATTATCAATGATATTGAAGTTATTTACTTTATTTTATATCTTGAATACATTTTTATTGAACATAACTAATTTTTTTAAAAAATTTTCCTCAACTCCTCATATTTTTCTGTAAAATTTTATTCCCGGGGAAAATTGTTGATTTTCGTTTTTTTTGCTTTAATTATTTTTTTACAATTATAAAAAACTTTTTTTAAAAAAATTACATCAATCAAATTTTCTTTTCCCATAAATTTCTTAGCTAAAATTTGGCTGCACGGTTTTTGAATCGAAAGGGTTGCCCCGAAAAAATTTGCCGAAAAAGACAGGCGGCCCAGACTTTTGTTTCTATCGGGTTTGGGCTGATTCTGTTATGGTAAGATTTCCTTCTATTTGCTGATTGATTCGTTAAAATGGGGTTTTTGAATGGCAAAAACTTTATTGTGTTTTTATAACCCCGACATAAAAAATTACTAAATACAGTTAATATTCTTGGTTATCATCGTATTTGGGTTCGTATGGTTCTTTGTATGGTTCGTATGGGTTTATATCTTAGATCAGTAATCGGCAATTACCGGTATCCCAAAAATTTAAATAAGCATTTTAATTAAAAAACAAAACTTTTTTAAAATTTGTATATTACGCCGTTATTGTTTTCTATTTTTTTGAAATTTTTTTTATAGCCGTGATTTTTCCCATGTCTATATATTTTAAAATTTAAATCATAAATTATAGTTTCTTCAGCCTAAGATTTTTTTTTTCTTTTCCTTGTTCAAAATGTCTCATTAAAAAGAAGCGTAAAAATTTTAATCCATTTTCTAATAAAAAAAATTAAAAAAGGCATGAACTTAAAATTGTCTTTAAACCCTTGAATTCTGTAGATTTGTTCTTTTTATAAGAAAAAAATACAATGACTATTTTCAATGACTAAAAAAAAACAAAATTTCAATGACTAATTTTTTCCCAAATTATATACTCAATTGATTTAATGTTAAACTAAATTTATATGCATAAATTTAATAAAACTATATATTTTAATTAATAATTATACATTTTCAATTGATATTTGGTGTAATTTTAAAAAATTAATTATTTTATAACTTATTTCACACTGGAAAAAATTATAACAATTAATATAGAGAGCCCCTCGCTTTTATTCCAATGACATTAATTTTCTCGCTAATCTTTTTTTTTTTTTATATTAAGAATTATTTTTTTACTTTTTAGTTCGATTCACTATAAAAGCGTGTTTTTTAGTTTTATTTAAACTGTAAGTTTTTTCCTATTTTTTACTGCTTTTGTGATTTCAAATAAACTAGATTTTTGTTTTTAGTGCCATTTTTTAAGTAAACGGTATGTAACGATTAATTTTTTGGTAAATTAATACTTCTAATCAATTTCATTATTTTAAATTTTAAGGAGGAAATTATTGTTAAAATATGTTAGTTTTGTATAATATACATTTTTTACATGAGATGCGTTTAATTCATTTTATAAAAAATTTTTTCCTCATAATTTATGATATACTGGGAAAAAAATCATTTAAACAATAATCTTAAAAGTATTTTTAAAAAAATGTTAAAATGTTTCTGTTTTTATCAGAGAGTATTATTATTATTATTTAATATTTTTTAATATAGTAAATGTTAATCAATTTCTAGGCTTTTTTTTTTCTCTCGGTATTTCTTTACAGTTATATATTTTTAATCTAACATTAAAACTTCCAGAAATAAGCAGTTCGTTGTTGCAATAGTTAATGGTAAGATTTTTTAAAATGATAACAGACTTACATTATAGTAAATTTTTTTTAAAAAAAACTAAAGCAGTATTGTGTTTTATTATTCTTTACAAAATTAATTATTTTTGAATAAAACCAATTATTCTTTTTTTTCTGGATAAGACTAAATTAGTTTTTTTTAGACATTTTTTTGCTAACAGTAATTGATTGGGAAATGAAAATTTAAAAAATCTATTTTTTACTATTTTAGATTCAAAAAAAGTATTTTTGTGTTGAAATAATATATATGCTTTATTTTTGCAATATATTACATCAGATTTTTTTTTATTGCTTTAACTTAATGTCTTATTGACTGAGGAGCAGTGTTATGTTTTGTAAATTATTAATTGAAAATTAAAATTTGGTGGAATTCCTGGGAGGAAAATAGGAAAATGTCTTACACTCGAAAATGTTCTTGCATTACAGGGCTAAATGGAGGGCGCAAGAAAATCTGCCTGAAGGGGAAAAAGAAAGAACAAATGTGGAAAAGGGAAATTTTAATGACATAACTACAGAAATCACTCACTTTGACCTCGCACACACACAGAAGTGCTGGCGTCGAGAGGGAAAGGGCAAATTTCCATGGTAAAGTTATACAGTCAACAAAAGCCCGTGCCACGCCGGGCTAAGCGGAGGGGGAAGAAACCCGTCTGACTGGGTAAAGAAGTCGAAGAAATTTTGAAAAAAGGAATTTTAATTACATATTAATATAGAAATCACATTCACCCCTGGAATTGCTGATATTGAGAGGAGAATGGGAAATTCATACAGTCGAACAAATCCGTGCAACGCCGGACCACGCAGCTTAACAACAATATTTAACTATTAATGCTTAATAATAATGCTTATCAATAAATTTTTAAGCAAATAAAGAGTCACACAAAAGTTTTATATTTGGATCGAATTAAGATGTGATTAATAATACAATATAGTGAAGATAAATATTAATAATACAATATAGTGAAGATAAATATTAATAATACAATATAGTGAAGATAAATATTAATAATACAATATAGTGAAGATAAATATTAATAATACAAGAAAAAATGTTCCATTAGTTAATTCTCTAGATTTATCTAAAGTACTGAAATATTTTTATATATGCTTGTTCATTTGGGCACTTAAGTAAATGAAATTATGCCATAGTTAAAGTTTAAAGGTACGTTTTGATAGTTACTTTTAGTAATCGCAATGATTTCTAGGGCTGATTTTTTTTTCTAATTAGAAGTTCAACTAAATAATTAACTGCTTTAAATAAGCTTTTTTAATTAAATAGACATTCTGAAGAGTATTATTCTTGATTAATGTGTCCCTATTGATATAAATTAACCAAAAACTATCTCAAAAACCAAAAACTAAGCACTAATAAAGAATTCAGTTAATTTTCCCCAGTGAAATTTTTACTTAATACAAAAACCAATTCTACGTAATCACCCATTGGGACAACCTTAATTCAAACCATCCGGCCGGGGGCAAGACAGTTATAATTGGATTATCGGACTGGAGACACAAAAAAGCTGGAATAGGGGGAGCTCATTTATGGCAGAAAACTTGTCGGGACCAGTTATGGGGTAAGGTTGTCATAAAAATTTTTAAAAGGAATCCTACTTTTTAAAAGGATACCATAAAGTCTAATATTAAAACATTGTATCTCATACTAGATACATTTTTTGGGGAAAAAATAAGATTTACATATTTTAATGAATTTCCCCTTTTGTACTTACTCGTAAAAGTTTTAAATTTTTTTTCCTAATATTTCCTATTTAATTCCTTTACATTTAGTATTTAAAGCTACAATTCAATTCAAAGTCCATTTGTCATTCAGAAAATGTAGTTTCCCGCATATTGTTATTATTTTTTCGTTGGCATTTACAATATCATCAGATGCAAAGCGTATTAAACCAGTCTGAAGTCAAAACTGTTAAACTTTTATTAACATTCACTTTTTTAAAAGGAAAAAAAATTTTTGCATTTGATTCATATTCTTATATTAGAAGATTATCAAAAAAAGTATCATTGGGAAGATTACACATATCGTATTGTTATTTCTGTAATGTATATATGGAAAGATTAAAACAATATAACTTTTTATTCAAAAAAATTTTAAAATTTTTAAAAAAAAATAAAAACAAAAAATCGTACTTAAGGTACCACTCGTTCCCCGGGATTTTAAAAAGGCGATAAATGGAAAATTTTCATGATATTTGTGTCACTTAGATTAAAAGAATACATGTTAAAATTGTTTTGTTTTGTTTTTTTTTTTTTTTGGGGGTTTTTTGGGGTTTTTTTTTTGTTCTTTTTTGGGGGGTTTTTTTTTTTTTTTTTTGTTTGTTTTTGTGTTTGTCAGAAGGCTCAACTATATTTTAAAAACACATTATTTTAGTTAAAAACATTTAAAAAATAATTATCGGGGTTTTCTTAAAATTTCCCCCCTTCTGTTGTGTCGTAAACAGGGTAAACCCACTTCAAAGTTTTATTTCAAAATTCTAGTTGAGCCTCTGTACAGAGGTCCAAAGGGTTTTACAGCCAAAATTTTTATAAAAAGCATTTTTTTTACAAAAGGAGAATATTTTGAAAATGGGTCATTCTATTTTTCATTTTTGTCAAAAAATTGTATTAAAAAATTTTTTTTTGTAAAACTATTCTCAAACAATTTTATATCATTTTCTAATCAAATTTCCTTTAAAATTTTTAAATATTATTCATTTATACGCTTTTTAAAAACCACGGTTCAAGTAGTCGGATGTTTTAACCCAGCAAATAAATAAATTCATAACATATTTTTTTGGTAAGTCCCCCCCAAAAAATCTTAATGATTGCACTTCTTAAGCAATGTGTTTCAAAATTCTTAATTTCACGGGGTTTCTTCGTTGGGATGAATGGAATATTTTTATAAAAGTCTGAAACTTTTTCTAAAAATGTGTAAAAATTTTTAATTTTTTGGGTTTTTTGATTTTAAATTATAAAAAGTAAGGATTTTAATTTTTTTTAAGAAACTTTTTTTATTGCTTTTTGAACCCTTTTGTTTGCAAGATGTTAAGGATGCTTAAAATGGGGAATTGAAAAAAATGAAAAAATTATTTCATCTAAGCCCAAAAAAAATTTTTTTTTTTCTGCGTGTCTAAGAGGAAAAAAAAGGCCATGATATTAATTTTTTTCACATTTAATCCTATATAAAATACTGCTTCCTTTTCAGATAACACAAACATCAGATTTCTAATTGTTTTCCATCATAACCCAGCTCGGAATGAAGTTTGTATTTTTTTCACGAAACAAAAAATTTGTAATAGAAGGGAACATCATTCGTTTTACTTTTTTTAAAATATTAACCACCCATATCTGAAAAAAAATAAAATTCAAAAAATTTTCCCAAACTTTTTTAAAAGGCTTTTTTCCCTTAATTACTCTATTTTTCATTATTTTAGGGTATACTATCAATTATATTATCTTTACCTCATTTTCCTTTTTCCCAAAAAATTTTTGTTTTTAAAAAAATTTTAATACGTAAAAATTAACCTTTTATAAAATTTATAAAGCTTTTTTGACGGTCCTAACTAAAAACCCTCTTGGGTTCTTTGGGGCCGAAAAGGCAAATTCTTTTCCAAACCCCAAGAAGCAAAAGTAAAATTTAAAATTAAAAAACCTTTTAAAAGGGGAAATTTTAAGTAAAGTGAATGATCTATTGGGAAGTGATTATACTACTCTGAGTTTAAGCGCATGAAGTGAAGGAAGAAAAAAACCCTCAGAGTGTGAAGCTATCCTGACGAAATCAAGTCAAGGGTGGATACAATTCCACCGAGAAAAAAAGAAAGATATTTGAACGAGAGGATTGCGGTTAAACAGAGATTAAGGTGGGAAAATTCTGTTACCTATTAGGACTGTGTATGTTGAATTAGGAATAGGGGGAAAAAGAAAGTGAAAAAAGTTGCATTTTTTGGTAAAAGTATTGTGTGTTTTAAATCAGATCCGCTAAGTTATAATATAAATATTATAATTGTTAGTGTTTAAGTTAAGACTTAATAAAGACATTTTAAGATCATGGCAACGCCTGGTTCTTCATTCCCCCCCACACCTTTGGGTACGAAGATAACTGAGGTAAGGAAACCCACGGGTGAATACTTCACAGCTTTAAGTTACAATTTTTACATCATCTCTTTCAAAAGCCCGCATATTTATACTGGTTGTTAAAAAATGTGCCATTTTCTCAAGCAGTTCTGACTAAGTAGTGTTTTAACAAGTTAACTGTGGCTCCCCCGTTTGAGGAATTTTAATGATCATCAAAATTCCCTGACTGAGAGACCTAAACACTCACCGATTTACTTCTTTCTTTACTGACAAAATATTTACTACCTGTCTTGATACTGAAGAAATTCTGGAGAGGGTCTGTACTGTTGATCACACTTAACAGAAAACATCCTCGCCTTTCCCACCCCAATACAATATCTATTCTTCAGGCAGCACGGCATCGGGCCACTACTCTAATGTCAGCACATGGTTCTAACGTCAAACAATTGGCATTTTCAACACTCAATAGCTAGGCAACTTCGGGCCAACAGCTATCAATGGCTCAGCCTTGGTCGGCGTCGTGCATTTGCCCCTGGGGGACATACCTGAAGGGCCCAAGGTAACGGTAACGGTTATACATTTTCGTGGAACCTTAGAGATAGCTCATTATCCCCTAATTAAAATTTAACAGGAACAATTTGTTGAAATTACATATAAAAATAGAAAGCATCCACATTAAAAACGCTGGTGGAGGGTGGGTGGGGGAAAATACTCTCCCAGTTGATTTAGTTTCTGTTTTGCTTTATAGGAAAACGAAGAAAATGACGCCAAAAATTCCATGACAGCAAAACCCGTCTTTCAACCGTCTGCCGCATCTCGACGGAACGAGGGAAAAAGGGATATATTTCTTTAATAACAAGGATTACGAACCCTGTTACAAACACCCGACTTTTTTCCCTTTTGGGCCTTTTTTTTGGCTAACATCTAAAAAACATTATCATTGCATATAAATGAATTCGTTATGCGAGCTATACACTGTTTCAGGCGGTGCTTACGGGGACGCATGAGTTCATCTTAAATTTTTCATATTTTTTATATATTTGTTTTTCTCCTCTCTGACTTCGAAATATTCTAACCATCTTAAAATTTAAGACTATATTTTGTTTTTATCGAAAATTGCAATTTAAGTAGCCAACGATCACTAATTTTTACTCATGACGAGTATACTCGTCAATACACAAAATCCTGTAACTTCTCCTTAACGAGTATACTCGTCAATCACAGTTAACTGTTTAAATAGGATGGATCATTTTAGGGGAAATGTCGTAATATTAAATATTTTAAATATATAATAATAATGTAAACCCGTATATATTGCTGCATTCTTTCGAACAAATAAGAAAAGTGAAAAAGCATTTAAATTTAGTATTATGACTTACAGGTATAGGACAAAATAATAGGAACACCTATGAAAACGTGAAGTTTTTTTATTAGTAAAGAATTTAACCACCTTTAGACTGAAAGACAGCTATCATTCGACATGGGATTCTCAAATTCTTGAACAAAGTTCATCAGAATTCATACTCATTCTTCGTGAGCCATTAAATAAATTAATTTTATTTAATTCAGATGAACATCGAATTAATTACATCGATGATGTATTTTACATAAATTTAACAAGTACTGTGGGAATCCAACCGAAATCTTCCAATATAGGTGGGATTCTTCAGATGGCGGGGTTTTTTATGGCGTGGTGTCTAGGGGTTTTTGGGGGTATTAGTTAAGGGAAAAAAAACTACACAACATAGTTAAAAAAAGAAACTGGTTGAAAACTAAATAATTTATTATGAATTATAGGGGGGTATTTACGGGGAATATTTCGAAAAAATAGGAAAATTAGATCACATTACTTTAAGGAGGGTGAGAAAATAGAACTCATTATGGTGCTTTAAACTTACCGCCTGGCCGGGCAACCCCGACGCGCGAAATACGACGTTTCTCTGACGGTGTTAGTGGGCCTCTGCCGAAAAAAAGGGTTTATGTCGGCGTTTTAAAAGGGATGCTGGATGGGGTTGATGTGGAATACTGTTTTGATTAGAATTGCCGACCTCGGTATAGGATATGATTTAACCTTTTACAAATGGGATATCCTACAGTACTGTAAAAATTAAATACTCACTAAAAACAAAGATAAATTTTGTTTTTAGTTACTTTTTTAAAATTAAATTAATATAAATATGGGTATACATATGACTGCATCACAATATTAAGGGTAAAATAGAAAGTGATTTTCTTTGCAATTTTTTTTTCCTTTTTTATAGGGTGTTGGGCTTTATATTTTTGTTTGTTACTATTTATTCATTCATTAAATTTAATTTTTCCCAAAAAAATAAAATAGTAAAAAAAAATCACATTCCCCGAAATCAGGCCATCCCAGGTGGGATTCGATCCATGACCTTTGGTTAGAAGTCCAACGGCCCATCCATTGCGCTAAGGGGGCACAACGAACGCTTTTCGTTTGG
>BMAV01002033.1:0-24819 GCA_019973955.1 Trichonephila inaurata madagascariensis | reverse complement strand
CTTTAAAAGGATAATACCGCAATTAAAAATTTTTTTTTTTTTTTTCGGTTTTTTTCAAACTTGTCATAGAAATGCATTCCCAAAGTGCAAACCGAGTTCTAATAATCGCGGGGTAATTTTTTAAATGTTTTTGGGGTTTGGGGGGCCTCTCCTTCGAAGACACCCTGTTTTTAAAATCGGTCGGTAAGTTGGTTTCAAGCCAAATTTTGGGGGTTTTTCAAGAAGGTTTTTCATTTAAAAATTCAAATTTTGGAAACGGAGACCAGTTTTGGGTTTCCCTGGTAAAATTTTCAGTGAAATGGGTAATTTTGGGTAAGTTTCTATTGAAAAAAAAAAAAGGGTGGGATGTCACTGAAACACCTATTGAAAGGGGGCACAATTTCAAAGAAACCGTTGGGCATAACGTTTGAACAATTGGAATTTCGACAAGCGCCATGCGTATTCGTGATCAGCGTTAAATTTGTGCAAAAAAACAAGTTTGGTGAAGGGGCCCGGGTTTTTTGGAAATTTTTTCGGTAAGTTGGCTTTCCCCAAATAGGTCGGTTTTTCAAGAAGGTGTTTTATTTTAAAACAAATTACATAATTTCGGGAAACGGAGACCAAATTGATTCCTGGTCAAATTTCGAGGAAGTGGGTAACTTTGGGTTTCTATTGAAAAAAAAATAGTGGTGGGCATGTCACTAAAAAAGACTATTGAAAGGGGGCACGGATTTCAAAAGAAACCTTCGGATAACTTTTGAACTAATTGGAATTTCGAAAAATGCATATTCGTGATCAGCGTTAAATTCTTGCAAGAAAACTAAGTTTTGAGAATGGAGGGTTTTTTTGAAATCTTTCGGTGTTTTTTTCAACCCAAAAATTTTGGTTTTTTTTGAAGGTGTTTATTTTAAAAAGAAATTACAGGAATTTGGAAACGGAGACCAGTTTTGGGTTTCCCTGGTAAAATTTCGAGTGAAATGGGTAACTTTGGTAAGTTTCTATTGAAAAAAAAAAAAAAAAGTGGTGGGCATGTCACGAAAACCCCTATTGAAAGGGGGCACGAATTTCCAAAAAAACCGTTGGGCATAACTTTTGAACAATTGGAATTTTCGACAAGAGCCATACATATTCGTAATGAGCGTTAAATTTCTTGCAACAAAACAAGTTTGGTGAGAATTGAGGAAAAAAAAAAATGATAAAACGCACGGAAAAAAAGAAATGCGTCGCAATTGCCCATATGAAAGACTAACGCTTCAAAAAGGATAATACCGCAATTAAAAATTTTTATTTTTTTTTTCGGTTTTTTTCTAAAACTTGTTAAAAAATACATTCCAAAGTGCAATAACTCGAGTTCTAATAATCGCGGGTTTTTTAAGGTTTTTGGGGTTTTTAAGGGGGCCCTTTGTTCAATTTACACCCTTTTTTTTAAAATCGGTCGGTAAGTTGGCTTTCAAGCCAAACAGGTCGGTTTTTCAAGAAGGTGTTTCTTTTTAAAAAAAATTACAGGAATTTCGTGAAACGGAGACCAGATTTGGTACCCCGGTCAAATTTCAGTGAAATGGGTCACTTTTTTAAATTTTTCTAGGTAAAAAAAAAATTTGGGGGGATGTCACGGAAACAGACTATTAAAAAGAGGGCACGAATTTCAAAAAAACCGTTGGGCATAACTTTTGGGAACAATTGGAATTTCGACAAGCGCCATGCATATTCGTGATCAGCGTTAAATTCTGTGCAAGAAAACTAAGTTTGGGAGAAGGGGCCCGGTTTTTAAAATTTTTCGGTAAGTTGGTTTTTCGCCAAATAGGTCGGTTTTTCAAAAAGGGTGTTTCTTTTTAAAAAAAGAAATTACGGGAATTTCGGAAACGGAGACCAGATTTATTCCTGGTAAAATTTTCGACTGAAAGGGGTAACTTTGGTAAGTTTCTATTGTAAAAAATAGTGGTGGGCATGTCACGAACACCTATTGAAAGAGGGGCACAATTTCAAAAAACCTTGGGCATAACGTTTGAACTAATTGGAATTTCTACAAGCGCCATGCATATTCGTGATCAGCGTTAATTCTGTGCAAGAAAAACTAGTTTGGTGAGAAGTGGCCGGTTTTTGAAATTTTTTCGGTAAGTTGGCTTTCAAGCCAAATAGGTCGGTTTTTTCAAGAAGGTCTTTCATTTTAAAAAAAATTACGAATTTTCAGGAACGGAGACCAGTTTTGGGATTCCTGGTCAAATTTCGAGTGAAATGGGTAACTTTGGTAAGTTTCATTGTAAAAAAAAAAAAATTGGGCATGTCACTGAAACACACTATTGAAAGAGGGCACGAACTTCAAAGAAACCGTTGGTAATAACTTTTGAACTAATTGGAATTTCGACAAGCGCCATGCATATTCGTGATCAGCGTTAAATTGTGTGCAAGAAAAATTAAGTTTGGTGAGAATTGGAGGAAGACAAAAAATGATCCAAACGCACGGAAAAGAGAAATGCGTCGAAATTTAAAGCCCATATAAAAGACGAACGCTTAAAAAAGGATAATACCGAAATTTAAAAAATTTTTTACTTTTTTCGGTGTTTTTCTGAAACTTGTCATAGAAATGCATTACCAAAGAGCAATAACTCGAGTTCTAATAATCGCAGGGTAATGTTTTAAGTGTCTTTGGGTTTAAAGGCGGCCTCTCGTTCGAATGACACCCGGTTTTTTAAAATCGGTCGGTAAGTTGGCTTTCAAGCCAAACAGGTCGGTTTTTTAAGAAGGTGTTTCATTTTAAAAAAAATTACAGGAATTTTGTGAAACGGAGACCAGATTTGGATTCCTAGTCAAATTTCGAGTGAAATGGGTCACTTTGTTAAGTTTCTAGGGTAAAAAAAAAAATAGTGGTGGGCATGTCACTGAAACGGACTATTGAAAGAGGGCACGAATTTCAAAGAAACCGTTGGTCATAACTTTTGAACTAATTCGAATTTCGACAAGCGCCATGCATATTCATTATCAGCGTTAAATTCTGTGCAAGAAAAACTAAGTTTGGTGAGAAGTGGCCGGATTTTGAAATCTTTCGGTAAGTTGGCTTTCAAGCCAAATAGGTCGGTTTTTTCAAGAAGGTGTTTAATTTTAAAAAAAAATTACATGAATTTCGTGAAACGGAGACCAGATTTGGATTCCTGGTCAAATTTCGAGTGAAGTGGGTAACTTTGGTAAGTTTCTATTGTAAAAAAAAATAGTGGTAGGCATGTCACTGAAAAAGACTATTGAAAGAGGGCACGGATTTCAAAGAAACCGTTGGGCATAACTTTTGAACTAATTGGAATTTCGACAAGCGCCATGCATATTCGTGATCAGCGTTAAATTCTGTGCAAGAAAAACTAAGTTTGGTGAGAAGTGGCCGGTTTTTTGAAATCTTTCGGTAAGTTTTCTTTCAAGCCAAATAGGTCGGTTTTTTCAAGAAGGTGTTTCATTTTAAAAAGAAATTACAGGAATTTCGTGAAACGGAGACCAGATTTGGATTCCTGGTCAAATTTCGAGTGAAATGGGTAACTTTGGTAAGTTTCTATTGTAAAAAAAAAAAATAGTGGTGGGCATGTCACTGAAACACACTATTGAAAGAGGGTCAGAACTTCAAAGAAACCGTTGGTAATAACTTTTGAACTAATTGGAATTTCGACAAGCGCCATGCATATTCGTGATCAGCGTTGAATTCTGTGCAACAAAAACTAAGTTTGGTGAGAATTGGAGGAAGACAAAAAATGATCCAAACGCACGGAAAAGAGAAATGCGTCGCAATTAAGCCCATATGAAAGACTAACGCTTCAAAAAGGATAATACCGCAATTAAAAATTTTTTACTTTTTTTTTCGGTGTTTTTCTGAAACTTGTTATAGAAATACATTACCAAAGTGCAATAACTCGAGTTCTAATAATCGCAGGGTAATGTTTTAAGTGTCTTTGGGTTTAAGGGCGGCCTCTCGTCGAATGGTACACCCGGTTTTTAAAATCGGTCGGTAAGTTGGCTTTCAAGCCAAACAGGTCGGTTTTTTCAAGAAGGTGTTTCATTTTAAAAAAAATTACAGGAATTTCGTGAAACGGAGACCAGATTTGGTATCCTGGTCAAATTTCGAGTGAAATGGGTCACTTTGTTAAGTTTCTAGGGTAAAAAAATAGTGGTGGGCATGTCACTGAAACAGACTATTGAAAGAGGGCACGAATTTCAAAGAAACCGTTGGGCATAACGTTTGAACTAATTGGAATTTCGACAAGCGCCATGCATATTCGTGATCAGCGTTAAATTCTGTGCAAGAAAAACTAAGTTTGGTGAGAAGTGGCCGGATTTTGAAATCTTTCGGTAAGTTGGCTTTCAAGCCAAATAGGTCGGTTTTTTCAAGAAGGTGTTTCATTTTAAAAAGAAATTACAGGAATTTCGTGAAACGGAGACCAGATTTGATTCCTGGTCACTTCGAGTGAAATGGGTAACTTTGGTAAGTTTCTATTGTAAAAAAAAATAGTGGTGGGCATGTCACTGAAACACACTATTGAAAGAGGGCACGAATTTCAAAGAAACCGTTGGGCATAACGTTTGAACTAATTGGAATTTCTACAAGCGCCATGCATATTCGTGATCAGCGTTAAATTCTGTGCAAGAAAAACTAAGTTTGGTGAGAAGTGGCCGGTTTTTTGAAATCTTTCGGTAAGTTGGCTTTCAAGCCAAATAGGTCGGTTTTTTCAAGAAGGTGTTTCATTTTAAAAAGAAATTACAGGAATTTCGTGAAACGGAGACCAGATTTGGATTCCTGGTCAAATTTCGAGTGAAATGGGTAACTTTGGTAAGTTTCTATTGTAAAAAATAGTGGTGGGCATGTCACTGAACCACACTATTGAAAGAGGGTCAGAACTTCAAAGAAACCGTTGGTAATAACTTTTGAACTAATTGGAATTTCGACAAGCGCCATGCATATTCGTGATCAGCGTTAAATTGTGTGCAAGAAAAATTAAGTTTGGTGAGAATTGGAGGAAGACAAAAATGATCCAAACGCACGGAAAAGAGAAATGCGTCGCAATTAAGCCCATATGAAAGACGAACGCTTCAAAAAGGATAATACCGCAATTAAAATTTTTTACTTTTTTTTTCGGTGTTTTTCTGAAACTTGTCATAGAAATGCATTACCAAAGTGCAATAACTCGAGTTCTAATAATCGCAGGGTAATGTTTTAAGTGTCTTTGGGTTTAAAGGCGGCCTCTCGTTCGAATGACACCCGGTTTTTAAAATCGGTCGGTAAGTTGGCTTTCAAGCCAAACAGGTCGGTTTTTCAAGAAGGTGTTTCATTTTAAAAAAAATTACAGGAATTTTGTGAAACGGAGACCAGATTTGGATTCCTAGTCAAATTTCGAGTGAAATGGGTCACTTTGTTAAGTTTCTAGGGTAAAAAAATAGTGGTGGGCATGTCACTGAAACGGACTATTGAAAGAGGGGACGAATTTCAAAGAAACCGTTGGTCATAACTTTTGAACTAATTCGAATTTCGACAAGCGCCATGCATATTCATGATCAGAGTTAAATTCTGTGCAAGAAAAACTAAGTTTGGTGAGAATTGGAGGAAGACAAAAAATGATCCAAACGCACGGAAAAGAGAAATGCGTCGCAATTAAGCCCATATGAAAGACGAACGCTTCAAAAAGGATAATACCGCACTTAAAATTTTTTTACTTTTTTCGGTGTTTTTCTGAAACTTGTCATAGAAATGCATTACCAAAGTGCAATAACACGAGTTCTAATAATCGCAGGGTAATGTTTTAAGTGTCTTTGGGTTTAAGGGCGGCCTCTCGTTCGAATGACACCCGGTGTTTTAAAATCGGTCGGTAAGTTGGCTTTCAAGCCAAACAGGTCGGTTTTTTCAAGAAGGTGTTTCATTTTAAAAAATTACAGGAATTTCGAAACGGAGACCAGATTTGATTCCTGGTTAAATTTCGAGGAAATGGGTAACTTTGGTAAGTTTCTAGGGTAAAAAAAAAAAATAGTGGTGGGCATGTCACTGAAACAGACTATTGAAAGAGGGCACGAATTTCAAAGAAACCGTTGGGCATAACGTTTGAACTAATTGAATTTCTGACAAGCGCAATGCATATTCGTGATCAGCGTTAAATTCTGTGCAAGAAAAACTAAGTTTGGTGAGAAGTGGCGGTTTTTGAAATCTTTCGGTAAGTTGGTTTTCAAGCCAAATAGGTCGGTTTTTTCAAGAAGGTGTTTCATTTTAAAAAAATTACAGGATTTTCAGTGAAACGGAGACCAGATTTGGATTCCTGGTCAAATTTCGAGTGAAATGTATAACTTTGGTAAGTTTCTATTGTAAAAAAAAAATAGTGGTGGGCATGTCACTGAAACAGACTATTGAAAGAGGGCACGAATTTCAAAGAAACCGTTGGCATAACTTTTGAACTAATCTCGAATTTCGACAAGCGCCATGCATATTCGTGATCAGCTTTAAACTCTGTGCAAGAAAACTAAGTTTTTGAGAAGTGGCCGGTTTCTTGAAATCTTCGGTAAGTTGGCTTTCAAGCCAAATAGATCGGTTTTTTCAAGAAGGTGTTTAATTTTTAAAAAAAATTACATGAATTTTGTGAAACGGAGACCAGATTTGGATTCCTGGTCAAATTTCGAGTGAAATGGGTAACTTTGGTAAGTTTCTATTGTAAAAAAAAATAGTGGTGGGCATGTCACTGAAACACACTATTGAAAGAGGGCACGAACTACAAAGAAACCGTTAAGCATAACTTTTGAACTAATTGAATTTCGACAAGCGCCATGCATATTCGTGATCAGCGTTAAATTATGTGCAAGAAAACTAAGTTTGGTGAGAATTGGAGGAATAAAAAAATGATCCAAACGCACGGAAAAGAGAAATGCGTCGCAATTAAGCCCATATGAAAGACTAACGCTTCAAAAGGATACATACCGCAATTAAAATTTTTACTTTTTCGGTGTTTTTCTGAAACTTGTTATAGAAATACATTACCAAAGTGCAATAACTCGAGTTCTAATAATCGTAGGTAATGTTTTAAGTGTCTTTTGGGTTTAAGGGCGGCCTCTCGTTCGAATTACACCGGTTTTTTAAAATCGGTCGGTAAGTTGGCTTTCGCCAAACAGGTCGGTTTTTTCAAGAAGGTGTTTCATTTTAAAAAAATTACAGGAATTTTCAGAAACGGAGACCAGATTTGGTATCCTGGTCAAATTTCGAGTGAAATGGGAAACTTTGGTAAGTTTCTAGGTAAAAAATAGTGTTGGGCATGTCACTGAAACAGACTATTGAAAGAGGGCACGAATTTCAAAAGAAACCGTTGGGCATAACGTTTGAACTAATTGAATTTCGACAAGCGCTATGCATATTCGTGATCAGCGTTAAATTGGGGCAAGAAAAAAATTTTGGGAGAATTGAGGAAGACAAAAATGATCCAAAACGCACGGAAAAGAGAAAATGCGTCGAATTAAGCCCATATGAAAGACGAACGCTTCAAAAAAGGATAATACCGCAATTAAATTTTTACTTTTTTCGGTGTTTTTCTGAAACTTGTCATAGAAATGCATTACCAAAGTGCAATAACTCGAGTTCTAATAATCGCAGGGTAATGTTTTATGTCTTTGAAGGGCGGCCTCTCGTTGAATGACACCCGGTTTTTAAAAATCGGTCGGTAAGTTGGCTTCAAGCCAAACAGGTCGGTTTTTCAAGAAGGTGATTCATTTTAAAAAAAATTAAAGGAATTTTGTGAAACGGAGACCAGATTTGGATTCCTAGTCAAATTTCGAGTGAAATGGGTCACTTTGTTAAGTTTCTAGGTAAAAAAAATAGTGGTGGGCATGTCACTGAAACGGACTATTGAAAGAGGGTACGAATTTCAAAGAAACCGTTGGTCATAACTTTGAACTAATTCGGAATTTCGACAAGCCATGCATATTCTGATCAGCGTTAAATTCTGTGCAAGAAAACTAAGTTTGGTGAGAATTGGAGGAAGACAAAAAATGATCCAAACGCACGGAAAAGAGAAATGCGTCGCAATTAAGCCCATATGAAAGACGAACGCTTCAAAAAGGATAATACCGCACTTAAAATTTTTTTGCTTTTTTTTTCGGTGTTTTTCTGAAACTTGTCATAGAAATGCATTACCAAAGTGCAATAACACGAGTTCTAATAATCGCAGGGTAATGTTTTAAGTGTCTTGTGGTTTAAGGGCGGCCTCTCGTTCGAATGACACCCGGTGTTTTAAAATCGGTCGGTATGTTGGCTTTCAAGCCAAACAGGTCGGTTTTTTCAAGAAGGTGTTTCATTTTAAAAAAATTACAGGAATTTCGTGAAACGGAGACCAGATTTGGATTCCTGGTTAAATTTCGAGTGAAATGGGTAACTTTGGTAAGTTTCTAGGTAAAAAAAAAAAAAAAATAGTGGTGGGCATGTCACTGAAACAGACTATTGAAAGAGGGCACGAATTTCAAAGAAACCGTTGGGCATAACGTTTGAACTAATTGGAATTTCGACAAGCGCAATGCATATTCGTGATCAGCGTTAAATTCTGTGCAAGAAAAACTAAGTTTGGTGAGAAGTGGCCGGTTTTTTGAAATCTTTCGGTAAGTTGGTTTTCAAGCCAAATAGTTCGGTTTTTCAAGAAGGTGTTTCATTTTAAAAAATTACAGGATTTTCGTGAAACGGAGACCAGATTTGGATTCCTGGTCAAATTTCGAGTGAAATGTATAACTTTGGTAAGTTTCTATTGTAAAAAAAAAAAGTGGTGGGCATGTCACTGAAACAGACTATTGAAAGAGGGCACGAATTTCAAAGAAACCGTTGGCATAACTTTTGAACTAATTCGAATTTCGACAAGCGCCATGCATATTCGTGATCAGCTTTAAACTCTGTGCAAGAAAAACTAAGTTTTTGAGAAGTGGCCGGTTTCTTTGAAATCTTTCGGTAAGTTGGCTTTCAAGCCAAATAGGTCGGTTTTTTCAAGAAGGTGTTTAATTTTAAAAAAAATTACATGAATTTTGTGAAACGGAGACCAGATTTGGATTCCTGGTCAAATTTCGAGTGAAATGGGTAACTTTGGTAAGTTTCTATTGAAAAAAAAAATAGTGGTGGGCATGTCACTGAAACACACTATTGAAAGAGGGCACGAACTTCAAAGAAACCGTTGGGCATAACTTTTGAACTAATTGGAATTTCGACAAGCGCCATGCATATTCGTGATCAGCGTTAAATTATGTGCAAGAAAAACTAAGTTTGGTGAGAATTGAGGAATAAAAATGATCCAAACGCACGGAAAAGAGAAATGCGTCGCAATTAAGCCCATATGAAAGACTAACGCTTCAAAAGGATAATACCGCAATTAAAATTTTTTACTTTTTTTTTCGGTGTTTTTCTGAAACTTGTTATAGAAATACATTACCAAAGTGCAATAACTCGAGTTCTAATAATCGTAGGTAATGTTTTAATGTCTTTGGGTTTAGGGCGGCCTCGTTTTGAATTACACAAGGTTTTTAAAATCGGTCGGTAAGTTGGCTTTCAAGCCAAACAGGTCGGTTTTTTCAAGAAGGTGTTTCATTTTAAAAATTACAGGAATTTTCGGAAACGGAGACCAGATTTGATCCTGGTCAAATTGAGGAAATGGGAAACTTTGGTAAGTTTCTAGGTAAAAATAGTGGTGGGCATGTCACTGAAACAGACTATTGAAAGAGGGACAATTTCAAAGAAACCGTTGGGCATAACGTTTGAACTATTTGAATTTCGACAAGCGCTATGCATATTCGTGATCAGCGTTAAATTCTGTGCAAGAAAACTAAGTTTGGGGAGAAGTGGCCTGATTTGAAACTTTCCCGGTAAGTTGGCTTCGCCAAATAGGTCGGTTTTTTCCAAGAAGGGCATTTTAAAAAGAAATTACAGGAATTTCATGAAACGGAGACCAGATTATTCCTGCAAATTCGAGTGAAATGGGTAACTTTTGTAAGTTTCTATTGTAAAAAAAGTGGTGGGCTGTCACTGAAAACACACTATTAAAGGACACGAATTTCAAAGAAAACCGTTGGGCATAACGTTTGAACTAATTGAATTTCGACAAGCGCCATGCATATTCGTGATCAGCGTAAATTCTGTGCAAGAAAACTAAGTTTGGTGAGAAGGCCGGTTTTTGAAATCTTTCGGTAAGTTGGCTTTCAGGCCAAAAGGTCGGTTTTTCAAGAAGGTGTTTCATTTAAAACAATTACAGGAATTTCGTAAACGGAGATCGATTTTGGTATCCTGGTCAAATTTCGAGGAAATGGGTAACTTTGGTAAGTTTCCCTAGGGTAAAAAAAATAGTGTGGGGATGTCACGAAAACAGACTATTGAAAAGAGGGACGAATTTCAAAGAAACCGTTGGGCATAACGTTTGAACTAATTGGAATTTCGACAAGCGCCATGCATATTCGTGATCAGTTAAATTCTTTCAAGAAAACTAAGTTTGGTGAGAAGTGGCCGGTTTTTTGAAACTTTCGGTAATTGGCTTTCAAGCCAAATAGGTCGGTTTTTCAAGAAGGTGTTTCATTTTAAAAGAAATTACAGGAATTTTCGGGAAAAGGAGACCAGATTTGGATTCCTGGTCAAATTGAGTTGAATGGGTAACTTTGTAAGTTTTATTGTAAAAAAAAAATAGGGTGGGTATGTCACTTGAAACAGACTATTAAAAGAGGGCACGAATTTCAAAGAAACCGTTGGCATAACTTTTGAACTAATTGGTATTTCGACAAGCGCCATGCGTAGGATCAGCTTTAAACTCGGGCAAGAAAACTAATTTTGGTGAGAAGTGGCCGGTTTTTTGAAATTTTTTTCGGTAAGTTGGTTTTTCAAAAAAAGATCGGTTTTTCAAAAGGTGTTTAATTTTAAAAAAAAATTACATGAATTTTAGGAAACGGAGACCAGTTTTGGGTTCCTGGTAAAATTTCGGGGAAAATGGGTAACTTTGAAGTTTCTATTGAAAAAAAAAATAGGGGGGGATGTACTGCACCTATTGAAAGGGGGCAGAACTACAAAGAAACCGTTGGGCATAATTTTTAACAATTAATTTAAAGCGCCATGCTATTCGTGATCAGCGTTAAATTATGGAAAAAAAAACTAAGTTTGGGGGAGAATTGGGAAAAAAAAATGATCCAAACCACGAAAAGAGAAATGCGTCGAAATTAAGCCCATATGAAAGACTAACGCTTCAAAAAAGGATAATACCGAAATTTAAAAATTTTTTTTTACTTTTTTCGGTTTTTTTCTGAAACTTGTTATAGAAAAAAATTTCCCAAAAAGTGCAAAACTCAGCCCTAATAATCGTAGGGAATGTTTTGGTCTTTGGGTTTAAGGGCGGCCTCTCGTTCGAATTACACCCGGGTTTTTTAAAATCGGTCGGTGTTGGCTTTCAACCAAACAGGTGGGTTTTTTTCAAGAAGGTGTTTATTTTAAAAAATTCAGGAATTTCAGAAACGGAGACCAGATTTGGATCCTGGTCAAATTTCGAGGAAAGGGGAAATTTTGGGAAGTTTTAGGGAAAAAAAATAGTGTTGGGATGTCCTAAAACAGACTATTGAAAGGGGGGCAGAATTTCAAAGAAATTTGGGGCATAACGTTTGAACAATTGAATTTGAAAAGCGCATGCATATTCGGATCAGGTTAAATTGTGTGCAAAAAAATTAAGTTTGGTGAAAATTTGGGAGGAAGACAAAAATATCCAAACGCAGGGAAAAAGAGAAAATGCGTCGCAATTAAGCCCATATGAAAGACGAACGCTTCAAAAGGAAAAACCGAAATTAAAATTTTTTATTTTTTTTTCGGTTTTTTTCGAAATTTCATAGAAATGCAACCAAAGGCAATAACTCGAGTTCAATAATCGCAGGGTAATGTTTTGGTTTTTTGGGTTTAAGGGCGGCCTCGTTGTGACACCCGGTTTTTAAAATCGGTCGGTAAGTTGGCTTTCGCCAAACAGGTCGGTTTTTCAAGAAGGTGATTCATTTTAAAAAAATTAAAGGAATTTTTGTGAAACGGAGACCAGATTTGATTCCTAGTCAAATTGAGTGAAATGGGTCACTTTGTTAAGTTTCTAGGTAAAAAAATAGTGGTGGGCATGTCACCGAAAACGACTATTGAAAGAGGGCACGAATTTCAAAGAAACCGTTGGTCATAACTTTGAACTAATCGAATTTCGACAAGCGCCATGCATATTCATGATCAGCGTTAAATTCCGGCAAGAAAACTAAGTTTGGGAGAATTGAGGAAACAAAAATGATCCAAACGCACGGAAAAGAGAAAATGCGTCGCAATTAAGCCCATATGAAAGACGAACGCTTCAAAAAAGGATAATACCGCACTTAAAAATTTTTTTTGCTTTTTTCGGTGTTTTTCTGAAACTTGTCATAGAAATGCATTACCAAAGTGAAATAACACGAGTTCTAATAATCGCAGGGTAATTTTTTAAATGTCTGTGGTTTAAGGGCGGCCTCGTTCGAATGACACCGGTGTTTTAAAAATCTTTGGTAGTTGGCTTTTCAAGCCAAACAGGTCGGTTTTTTCAAGAAGGTGTTTCATTTAAAAAAATTACAGGAATTTCGTGAAACGGAGACCAGATTTGGATTCCTGGTTAAATTTCGAGTGAAATGGGTAACTTTGGTAAGTTTCTAGGGTAAAAAAAATGTGGTGGGTATGTCACTGAAACAGACTATTGAAAGAGGGCACGAATTTCAAAGAAACCGTTGGGCATAACGTTTGAACTAATTGGAATTTCGACAAGCGCAATGCATATTCGTGATCAGCGTTAAATTCTGTGCAAGAAAAACTAAGTTTGGTGAGAAGTGGCCGGTTTTTGAAATCTTTCGGTAAGTTGGTTTTCAAGCCAAATAGTTCGGTTTTTTCAAGAAGGTGTTTCATTTTAAAAAATTACAGGATTTTCGTGAAACGGAGACCAGATTTGGATTCCTGGTCAAATTTCGAGTGAAATGTATAACTTTGGTAAGTTTCTATTGTAAAAAAAAAATAGTGGTGGGCATGTCACTGAAACAGACTATTGAAAGAGGGCACGAATTTCAAAGAAACCGTTGGCATAACTTTTGAACTAATTCGAATTTCGACAAGCGCCATGCATATTCGTGATCAGCTTTAAACTCTGTGCAAGAAAAACTAAGTTTTTGAGAAGTGGCCGGTTTCTTGAAATCTTTCGGTAAGTTGGCTTTCAAGCCAAATAGGTCGGTTTTTTCAAGAAGGTGTTTAATTTTTAAAAAATTACATGAATTTTAGAAACGGAGACCAGATTTGATTCCTGGTCAAATTCTCGAGTGAAATGGGTAACTTTGGTAAGTTTCTATTGTAAAAAATAGTGGTGGGCATGTCACTGAAACACACTATTGAAAGAGGGCACGAACTTCAAAGAAACCGTTGGGCATAACTTTTGAACTAATTGGAATTTCGACAAGCGCCATGCATATTCGTGATCAGCGTTAAATTATGTGCAAGAAAAACTAAGTTTGGTGAGAATTGGAGGAAGAAAAAATGATCCAAACGCACGGAAAAGAGAAATGCGTCGCAATTAAGCCCATATGAAAGACTAACGCTTCAAAAAGGATAATACCGCAATTAAAATTTTTTTACTTTTTTTTTCGGTGTTTTTCTGAAACTTGTTATAGAAATACATTACCAAAGTGCAATAACTCGAGTTCTAATAATCGTAGGGTAATGTTTTAAGTGTCTTTGGGTTTAAGGGCGGCCTCTCGTTCGAATTACACAAGGTTTTTTAAAATCGGTCGGTAAGTTGGCTTTCAAGCCAAACAGGTCGGTTTTTTCAAGAAGGTGTTTCATTTTAAAAAAATTACAGGAATTTCGTGAAACGGAGACCAGATTTGGTATCCTGGTCAAATTTCGAGTGAAATGGGAAACTTTGGTAAGTTTCTAGGGTAAAAAAAAATAGTGGTGGGCATGTCACTGAAACAGACTATTGAAAGAGGGCACGAATTTCAAAGAAACCGTTGGGCATAACGTTTGAACTAATTGGAATTTCGACAAGCGCCATGCATATTCGTGATCAGCGTTAAATTCTGTGCAAGAAAAACTAAGTTTGGTGAGAAGTGGCCTGATTTTGAAATCTTTCGGTAAGTTGGCTTTCGCCAAATAGGTCGTTTTTTCAAGAAGGTGTTTCATTTTAAAAAGAAATTACAGGAATTTCATGAAACGGAGACCAGATTTGATTCCTGGTCAAATTTCGGGGAAAGGGTAATTTTGGTAAGTTTCCCATTGAAAAAAAAAAATAGTGGTGGGTTGCAGAAACACACTATTGAAAAGGACACGAATTTAAAGAAACCTTTGGGGCCGTTTGAACTAATTGGAATTTCAAAAGCGCCATGCATATTCGTGATCACGTTAAATTCTGTGCAAAAAAAACTAAGTTTGGTGAGAAGTGGCCGGTTTTTGAAATCTTTCGGTAAGTTGGTTTTTCAGGCCAAATGGGTGGGTTTTTTTCAAGCAGGTGTTTCATTTTAAAACAATTACAGGAATTTCGTGAAACGGAGATCAGATTTGGTATCCTGGTCAAATTTCGAGTGAAATGGGTAACTTTGGTAAGTTTCTAGGAAAAAAAAAAAATAGTGGTGGGCATGTCACTGAAACAGACTATTGAAAAGGGGCACGAATTTCAAAGAAACCGTTGGGCATAACGTTTTGAACTAAATGGAATTTCAACAAGCGCCATGCATATTCGTGATCCGTTAATTCGTGCATGAAAACTAAGTTTGGGAGAAGTGGCCGGATTTTGAAATCTTTTCGGTAAGTTGGTTTTCCCCCCAAATGGGTTTGGTTTTTCAAGAAGGTGTTTCATTTTAAAAGAAATTACAGGAATTTCGGGGAAACGGAGACAAGATTTGATTCCTGGTCAAATTTCGAGTGAAATGGGTAACTTTGGTAAGTTTCTATTGTAAAAAAAATAGTGGTGGGCATGTCACTGAAAACACACTATTGAAAGAGGGCACGAATTTCAAAGAAACCGTTGGGCATAACGTTTGAACTAATTGAATTTCGACAAGCGCCATGCATATTCGTGATCAGCGTTAAATTCTGTGCAAGAAAACTAAGTTTGGTGAGAAGTGGCCGGTTTTTGAAATCTTTCGGTAAGTTGGCTTTCAAGCCAAATAGGTCGGTTTTTTCAAGAAGGTGTTTCATTTTAAAAAGAAATTACAGGAATTTCAGGAAAACGGAGACCAGATTTGATTCCTGGTCAAATTTCGAGTTGAATGGGTAACTTTGGTAAGTTTCTATTGTAAAAAAAAAAATAGTGGTGGGCATGTCACGAAACAGACTATTGAAAGAGGGCACGAATTTCAAAGAAACCGTTGGCATAACTTTTGAACTAATTGGTATTTCGACAAGCGCCATGCGTATTCGTGATCAGCTTTAAACTCTGTGCAAGAAAACTAAGTTTGGTGAGAAGTGGCCGGTTTCTTGAAATCTTTCGGTAAGTTGGCTTTCAAGCCAAATAGGTCGGTTTTTTCAAGAAGGTGTTTAATTTTAAAAAAATTACATGAATTTCGTGAAACGGAGACCAGATTTGGATTCCTGGTCAAATTTCGAGTGAAGTGGGTAACTTTGGTAAGTTTCTATTGTAAAAAAAAAATAGTGGTGGGCATGTCACTGAAAAAGACTATTGAAAGAGGGCACGAATTTCAAAGAAACCGTTCGGCATAACTTTTGAACTAATTGGAATTTCGACAAGCGCCATGCATATTCGTGATCAGCGTTAAATTATGTGCAAGAAAAACTAAGTTTGGTGAGAATTGGAGGAATAAAAAAATGATCCAAACGCACGGAAAAGAGAAATGCGTCGCAATTAAGCCCATATGAAAGACTAACGCTTCAAAAAGGATAATACCGCAATTAAAATTTTTTACTTTTTTCGGTGTTTTTCTGAAACTTGTTATAGAAATACATTACCAAAGTGCAATAACTCGAGTTCTAATAATCGTAGGTAATGTTTTAAGTGTCTTTGGGTTTAAGGGCGGCCTCTCGTTCGAATTACACCCGGTTTTTTAAAATCGGTCGGTAAGTTGGCTTTCAAGCCAAACAGGTCGGTTTTTTCAAGAAGGTGTTTCATTTTAAAAAATTACAGGAATTTCGTGAAACGGAGACCAGATTTGGTATCCTGGTCAATTCGAGTGAAATGGGAAACTTTGGTAAGTTTCTAGGTAAAAAAATAGTGGTGGGCATGTCACTGAAACAGACTATTGAAAGAGGGCACGAATTTCAAAGAAACCGTTGGGCATAACGTTTGAACTAATTGGAATTTCGACAAGCCTATGCATATTCGTGATCAGCGTTAAATTCTGTGCAAGAAAAACTAAGTTTGGTGAGAAGTGGCCGGTTTTTTGAAATCTTTCGGTAAGTTGGCTTTCAGGCCAAATAGGTCGGTTTTTTCAAGAAGGTGTTTCATTTTAAAAACAATTACAGGAATTTCGTGAAACGGAGATCAGATTTGGTATCCTGGTCAAATTTCGAGTGAAATGGGTAACTTTGGTAAGTTTCTAGGGTAAAAAAAATAGTGGTGGGCATGTCACTGAAACAGACTATTGAAAGAGGGCACGAATTTCAAAGAAACCGTTGGGCATAACGTTTGAACTAAATGGAATTTCAACAAGCGCCATGCATATTCGTGATCAGCGTTAAATTCTGTGCATGAAAAACTAAGTTTGGTGAGAAGTGGCCGGATTTTGAAATCTTTCGGTAAGTTGGGTTTCAAGCCAAATAGGTCGGTTTTTCAAGAAGGTGTTTCATTTAAAAAGAAATTACAGGAATTTCGTGAAACGGAGACAAGATTTGGATTCCTGGTCAAATTTCGAGTGAAATGGGTAACTTTGGTAAGTTTCTATTGTAAAAAAAAAATAGTGGGGCATGTCACTGAAACACACTATTGAAAGAGGGCACGAATTTCAAAGAAACCGTTGGGCATAACGTTTGAACTAATTGGAATTTCGACAAGCGCCATGCATATTCGTGATCAGCGTTAAATTCTGTGCAAGAAAAACTAAGTTTGGTGAGAAGTGGCCGGTTTTTGAAATCTTTCGGTAAGTTGGCTTTCAAGCCAAATAGGTCGGTTTTTCAAGAAGGTGTTTCATTTTAAAAAGAAATTACAGGAATTTCGTGAAACGGAGACCAGATTTGGATTCCTGGTCAAATTTCGAGTTGAATGGGTAACTTTGGTAAGTTTCTATTGTAAAAAAAATAGTGGTGGGCATGTCACTGAAACAGACTATTGAAAGAGGGCACGAATTTCAAAGAAACCGTTGGCATAACTTTTGAACTAATTGGTATTTCGACAAGCGCCATGCGTATTCGTGATCAGCTTTAAACTCTGTGCAAGAAAAACTAAGTTTGGTGAGAAGTGGCCGGTTTCTTGAAATCTTTCGGTAAGTTGGCTTTCAAGCCAAATAGGTCGGTTTTTTCAAGAAGGTGTTTAATTTTAAAAAATTACATCAATTTCGTGAAACGGAGACCAGATTTGGATTCCTGGTCAAATTTCGAGTGAAGTGGGTAACTTTGGTAAGTTTCTATTGTAAAAAAAAATAGTGGTGGGCATGTCACTGAAAAAGACTATTGAAAGAGGGCACGAATTTCAAAGAAACCGTTCGGCATAACTTTTGAACTAATTGGAATTTCGACAAGCGCCATGCATATTCGTGATCAGCGTTAAATTATGTGCAAGAAAAACTAAGTTTGGTGAGAATTGGAGGAAGAAAAAAAATGATCCAAACGCACGGAAAAGAGAAATGCGTCGCAATTAAGCCCATATGAAAGACTAACGCTTCAAAAGGATAATACCGCAATTAAAATTTTTTACTTTTTTTCGGTGTTTTTCTGAAACTTAGTTATAGAAAAACATTACCAAAGTGCAATAACTCGAGTTCTAATAATCGTAGGGTAATGTTTTAAGTGTCTTTGGGTTTAAGGGCGGCCTCTCGTTCGAATTACACCCGGTTTTTTAAAATCGGTCGGTAAGTTGGCTTTCAAGCCAAACAGGTCGGTTTTTTCAAGAAGGTGTTTCATTTTAAAAAATTACAGGAATTTCAGAAACGGAGACCAGATTTGGTATCCTGGTCAAATTCGAGTGAAATGGGAAACTTTGGTAAGTTTCTAGGGTAAAAAAATAGTGGTGGGCATGTCACTGAAACAGACTATTGAAAGAGGGCACGAATTTCAAAGAAACCGTTGGGCATAACGTTTGAACTAATTGGAATTTCGACAAGCGCTATGCATATTCGTGATCAGCGTTAAATTCTGTGCAAGAAAAACTAAGTTTGGTGAGAAGTGGCCTGATTTTGAAATCTTTCGGTAAGTTGGCTTTCAAGCCAAATAGGTCGGTTTTTTCAAGAAGGTGTTTCATTTTAAAAAGAAATTACAGGAATTTCGTGAAACGGAGACCAGATTTGGATTCCTGGTCAAATTTCGACTGAAATGGGTAACTTTGGTAAGTTTCTATTGTAAAAAAAAAAAAAATAGTGGTGGGCATGTCACTGAAACACACTATTGAAAGAGGGCACGAATTTCAAAGAAACCGTTGGGCATAACGTTTGAACTAATTGGAATTTCTACAAGCGCCATGCATATTCATGATCAGCGTTAAATTCTGTGCAAGAAAAACTAAGTTTGGTGAGAAGTGGCCGGTTTTTTGAAATCGTTCGGTAAGTTGGCTTTCAAGCCAAATAGGTCGGTATTTTCAAGAATGTGTTTCATTTTAAAAACAAATTACAGGAATTTCGTGAAACGGAGACCAGATTTGGATTCCTGGGCAAATTTCGAGTGAAATGGGTAACTTTGGTAAGTTTCTATTGTAAAAAAAAAATAGTGGTGGGCATGTCACTGAAACACACTATTGAAAGAGGGCACGAACTTCAAAGAAACCGTTGGGCATAACTTTTGAACTAATTGGAATTTCGACAAGCGCCATACATATTCGTGATGAGCGTTGAATTCTGTGCAACAAAAACTAAGTTTGGTGAGAATTGGAGGAAGACAAAAAAATGATCCAAACGCACGGAAAAGAGAAATGCGTCGCAATTAAGCCCATATGAAAGACGAACGCTTCAAAAAGGATAATACCGCAATTAAAATTTTTTTACTTTTTTTTTCGGTGTTTTTCTGAAACTTGTCATAGAAATGCATTACCAAAGTGCAATAACTCGAGTTCTAATAATCGCAGGGTAATGTTTTAAGTGTCTTTGGGTTTAAGGGCGGCCTCTCGTTCGAATTACACCCGGTTTTTTTAAAATCGGTCGGTAAGTTGGCTTTCAAGCCAAACAGGTCGGTTTTTTCAAGAAGGTGTTTCATTTTAAAAAAAAAATTACAGGAATTTCGTGAAACGGAGACCAGATTTGGTATCCTGGTCAAATTTCGAGTGAAATGGGAAACTTTGGTAAGTTTCTAGGGAAAAAAAAATAGTGGTGGGCATGTCACTGGAAACAGACTTTTGAAAGAGGGCACGAATTTAAAAAGAAACCGTTGGGCATAACGTTTGAACTAATTGGAATTTCGACAAGCGCCATGCATATTCGTGATCAGCGTTAAATTCTGTGCAAGAAAACTAAGTTTGGGAGAAGTGGCCTGTTTTTTGAAATCTTTCGGTAAGTTGGCTTTCGCCAAATAGGTGGGTTTTTTTCAAGAAGGTGTTTCATATTAAAAAGAAATTACAGGGATTTTGTGAAACGGAGACCAGATTTGTTTCCCTGGTAAAATTCGACTGAAATGGGTAATTTTGGGAAGTTTCCTATTGTAAAAAAAAAAATAGTGGTGGGCATGTCACTGAAACACACTATTGAAAGAGGGCACGAATTTCAAAAGAAACCGTTGGGCATAACGTTTGAACTAATTGAAATTTTACAAGCGCCATGCATATTCATGATCAGCGTTAAATTCTGTGCAAGAAAATTTAAGTTTGGTGAGAAGTGGCCGGTTTTTGAAATCTTTCGGTAAGTGGCTTTCGCCAAATAGGTCGGTTTTTTCAAGAAGGTGTTTATTTTAAAAAGAAATTACAGGAATTTCGTGAAACGGAGACCATATTTGGATTCCTGGTCAAATTTCGAGTGAAATGGGTAACTTTGGTAAGTTTCTATTGTAAAAAAAAAAAAAAAATAGTGGTGGGCATGTCACTGAAACACACTATTGAAAGAGGGCACGAATTTCAAAGAAACCGTTGGGCATAACTTTTGAACTAATTGAATTTCGACAAGCGCCATACATATTCGTGATGAGCGTTGAATTCTGTGCAACAAAAACTAAGTTTGGTGAGAATTGGAGGAAGACAAAAAATGACCCAAAAACGCAGGGAAAAAGAGAAATGCGTCGAATTAAGCCCATATGAAAGACGAACGCTTCAAAAAGGATAATACCGTAATTAAAATTTTTACTTTTTCGGTGTTTTTCTGAAACTTGTCATAGAAATGCATTACCAAAGTGCAATAACTGAGTTCTAAATCGCAGGGTAATGTTTTAAGGTTTTTTGGGGTTTTAAAGGGCGGCCTCTCGTTCGGAAGACACCCGGTTTAAAAATCGGTCGGTAAGTTGGCTTTCAAGCCAAACAGGTCGGTTTTTCAAGAAGGTGTTTCATTTTAAAAAAATTACAGGAATTTTGTGAAACGGAGACCAGTTTTGGGATTCCTGGTAAAATTTCGAGTGAAATGGGTCACTTTGTCGTTTCTGGGGTAAAAAATAGTGGTGGGCATGTCACTGAAACAGACTATTGAAAGAGGACACGAATTTCAAAGAAACCGTTGGGCATAACTTTTGAAATAATTGGAATTTCGACAAGCGCCATGCATATTCGTGATCAGCTTAAATTATGTGCAAGAAAACTGTTTGGTGAAAAGGGAGGAAGAAAAAAATGATCCAAACGCACGGAAAAGAAATGTGTTCAATTAGCCATATGAAAGACTAACGTTAAAAAAGGTTAATACCGCAATTAAAATTTTTACTTTTTTTGTGTTTTTCTGAAACTTGTTATGGAAATACATTACCAAAGTGCAATAACTCGAGTTCTAATAATCGCAGGGTAATGTTTTAAGTGTCTTTGGGTTTAAGGTCGGCCTCTCGTTCGAATGACACCCGGTTTTTTTAAAATCGGTCGGTAAGTTGGCTTTCAAGCCAAACAGGTCGGTTTTTTCAAGAAGGTGTTTCATTTTTAAAAAAATTACAGGAATTTCGTGAAACGGAGATCAGATTTGGTATCCTGGTCAAATTTCGAGTGAAATGGGTAATTTTGGAAAAGCTTTGAAAAAAAAAAAAAAAATAGTGGTGGGCATGTCACTGAAACAGACTATTGAAAGAGGGCACGAATTTCAAAGAAACCGTTGGCATAACTTTGAACTAATTCGAATTTCGACAAGCGCCATGCATATTCGTGATCAGCGTTAAATTCTGTGCAAGAAAACTAAGTTTGGGAAGTGGCCGGTTTTTGAAATCTTCGGTAAGTTGGCTTTCATCCCAAATAGGTCGGTTTTTTCAAAAAGGGTTTTTTTCATTTAAAACAATTACAGGAATTTCGTGAAACGGAGATCAGATTTGGTATCCTGGTCAAATTTCGAGGAAATGGGTAACTTTGGTAAGTTTCTGGGGTAAAAAATAGTGGTGGGCATGTCACGAAAACAGACTATTGAAAGAGGGCACGAATTTCAAAAAACCGTTGGGCATAACGTTTGAACTAAATGGAATTTCAACAAGCGCCATGCATATTCGTGATCAGCGTTAAATTCTGGCAAAAAAACTAAGTTTGGGAGAGAAGTGGCCGGATTTTGAAATCTTTTCGGTAAGTTGGCTTTCGCCAAATAGGTCGGTTTTTTCAAGAAGGTGTTTATTTAAAACGAAATTACAGGAATTTCAGGAAGGGGGAGACCAGTTTTGGGATTCCTGGTAAAATTCGAGTGAAAGGAACTTTGGTAAGTTTCTATTGAAAAAAAAAAAAAATAGTGGTGGGCATGTCACTGAAACACACTATTGAAAAGGGGCACAATTTCAAAGAAACCGTTGGGCATAACGTTTGAACTAATTGAATTTCGACAAGCGCCATGCATATTCGTGATCAGCGTTAAATCTGTGCGGGAAAAAACTAAGTTTGGTGAGAAGTGGCCAGTTTTTGAATCTTTTCGGTAAGTTGGCTTTCGCCAAATAGGTGGGTTTTTTTCAAGAAGGTGTTTCATTTTAAAAAGAAATTACGGGAAATTTTTCGTGAAACGGAGACCAGATTTGGATTCCTGGTCAAATTTCGAGTTGAATGGGTAACTTTGGTAAGTTTCTATTGTAAAAAAAAAGTGGTGGGCATGTCACTGAAACAGACTATTGAAAGAGGGCACGAATTTCAAAGAAACCGTTGGCATAACTTTTGAACTAATTGGAATTTCGACAAGCGCCATGCGTATTCGTGATCAGCTTTAAACTCTGTGCAAGAAAAACTAAGTTTGGTGAGAAGTGGCCGGTTTCTTGAAATCTTTCGGTAAGTTGGCTTTCAAGCCAAATAGGTCGGTTTTTTCAAGAAGGTGTTTAATTTTAAAAAAATTACATGAATTTCGTGAAACGGAGACCAGATTTGGATTCCTGGTCAAATTTCGAGTGAAGTGGGTAACTTTGGTAAGTTTCTATTGTAAAAAATAGTGGTGGGCATGTCACTGAAAAAGACTATTGAAAGAGGGCACGAATTTCAAAGAAACCGTTCGGCATAACTTTTGAACTAATTGGAATTTCGACAAGCGCCATGCATATTCGTGATCAGCGTTAAATTATGTGCAAGAAAAACTAAGTTTGGTGAGAATTGGAGGAAGAAAAAAAATGATCCAAACGCACGGAAAAGAGAAATGCGTCGCAATTAAGCCCATATGAAAGACTAACGCTTCAAAAAGGATAATACCGCAATTAAAATTTTTTTACTTTTTTTTTCGGTGTTTTTCTGAAACTTGTTATAGAAATACATTACCAAAGTGCAATAACTCGAGTTCTAATAATCGTAGGGTAATGTTTTAAGTGTCTTTGGGTTTAAGGGCGGCCTCTCGTTCGAATTACACCCGGTTTTTTTAAAATCGGTCGGTAAGTTGGCTTTCAAGCCAAACAGGTCGGTTTTTTCAAGAAGGTGTTTCATTTTAAAAAAATTACAGGAATTTCGTGAAACGGAGACCAGATTTAGTATCCTTTTCAAATTTCGAGTGAAATGGGAAACTTTGGTAAGTTTCTAGGGTAAAAAAAAATAGTGGTGGGCATGTCACTGAAACAGACTATTGAAAGAGGGCACGAATTTCAAAGAAACCGTTGGGCATAACGTTTGAACTAATTGGAATTTCGACAAGCGCTATGCATATTCGTGATCAGCGTTAAATTCTGTGCAAGAAAAACTAAGTTTGGTGAGAAGTGGCCTGATTTTGAAATCTTTCGGTAAGTTGCTTTCGCCAAATAGGTCGGTTTTTTCAAGAAGGTGTTTCATTTTAAAAGTTACAGGGATTTGTGAAACGGAGACCAGATTTGGATTCCTGGTCAAATTTGACTAAAATGGGTAACTTTGGTAAGTTTCATTGAAAAAAAAAAAATAGTGGTGGGCATGTCACTGAAACACACTATTGAAAGAGGGCACGAATTTCAAAGAAAACCGTTGGGCATAACGTTTGAACAAATTTGGGAATTTCTACAAGCGCCATGCATATTCATGATCAGCGTTAAATTCTGTGCAAGAAAACTAAGTTTGGTGAGAAGTGGCCGGTTTTTGAAATTTTTTCGGTAAGTTGGCTTTCGCCAAATAGGTCGGTTTTTCAAGAAGGTGTTTCATTTTAAAAGAAATTACAGGAATTTCGTAAAACGGAGACCAGTTTTGGGATTCCTGGGCAAATTTCGAGTGAAATGGGTAACTTTGGTAAGTTTCTATTGTAAAAATAGTGGTGGGCATGTCACTGAAACACACTATTGAAAGAGGGCACGAACTTCAAAGAAACCGTTGGGCATAACTTTTGAACTAATTGGAATTTCGACAAGCGCTATACATATTCGTGATGAGCGTTGAATTCTGTGCAACAAAACTAATTTTGGGTGAAAATTTGGGAGGAAGACAAAAAAATGATCCAAAAGCACGGAATAGAAATGCGTCGCAATTAAGCCCATATGAAAAGACGAACGCTTCAAAAAGGATAATACCGAAATTAAAATTTTTTACTTCTTTTTCGGTGTTTTTCTGAAACTGTCATAGAAATGCATTACCAAAGTGCAATAACTCGAGTTCAAATTTCGCAGGGTAATGTTTTAAGTGCTTTGGGTTTAAGGGCGGCCTCTCGTTCGAATTGACACCCGGTTTTTAAAAATCGGTCGGTAAGTTGGCTTTCAAGCCAAACAGGTCGGTTTTTTCAAGAAGGTGTTTCATTTTAAAAAAATTACAGGAATTTTGTGAAACGGAGACCAGATTTGGATTCCTGGTCAAATTTCGAGTGAAATGGGTCACTTTGTCAAGTTTCTAGGGAAAAAAAATAGTGGTGGGCATGTCACTGAAACAGACTATTGAAAGAGGACACGAATTTCAAAGAAACCGTTGGGCATAACTTTTGAAATAATTGGAATTTCGACAAGCGCCATGCATATTCGTGATCAGCGTTAAATTATGTGAAAGAAAAACTAAGTTTGGTGAGAATTGGAGGAAGAAAAAAAATGATCCAAACGCACGGAAAAGAGAAATGTGTTGCAATTGCCCATATGAAAGACTAACGCTTCAAAAGGTTAATACCGCAAAAAAAATTTTTTTTTTTTTGTGTTTTTCTGTTGTTATGGAAATAATTCCCAAAAGGCAAAACTCGAGTTCTAATAATCGCAGGGGT
>BMAV01002032.1:0-24181 GCA_019973955.1 Trichonephila inaurata madagascariensis | reverse complement strand
GCCCGGGTAAAGTTTTGCTATGACGCTTAAAACATCTCGTTTTGTATATGATGTCATTAAAGGGGATTGAGATTTTGAACATGAAATAGTCTCTTTTTGGGTTTTCCCAGCTAATACCTAAGGTTTTTTGGCGGGATTCTGCGTTGCTGAAAAGGAGTGTTCTTGATCGTAGATGAATTAAGAAGACCCTTTCGAATTTAATTTCCATTTATGTTTTCTTTCCCACGTTTTGCATTTTTTATAACTGGCATTGTAATTGGCGAGCAGTGCGAGATTTTGTGCACCCGACACTACATTCCCATGTACACGTCTTGAAGAGCTATTTTGGGAAACTAAGGGTAATTTTGCAGTTTCACCATAGCAGCTGTTTGAGAGTTCGTATACAAAAGGAGCACGGGCGGTCCTTGGACAGTTTTAAAACTATAGATGACTGGTTTTTTTCATTAGCGCCTATTTTTCCCACATAACCCTGAGAAGATATCACGTTGAGCTGGATCAATGGGGATTTGTCAACATCATCGGGATGTGGGTTGGAAAATATTTGGTTTGGAAATCGTGTCATGTTTTAAAAATTTCTTCCTTCACTTCCCCTTTTCAAGATATGTCATTTAGGTTTAAACCTGAAGTAGTAGACGTTGAACCATTAAAACAACCTTAATTTGGTAGTTGTTTTATCAGGCAGAAAGACTCCGATGTGGAAGATAATAACAAATATTTTTTTGGGGATGTTTCATAAAAATGCTTCCATTTTTTTTCCATAGCCCCAAGTCTAAGTATTGTTGTAAAACCCCTATATAAATTTTCCATTTTTTTTTAGATAATTTTCCCCCAAAGCTGATCTAGTCTCTTCATTGTTAAACCCTTTTTTGAGTTTCCTAAGCCTTGTATGTTTTTTAACTGGCATTTGTACACATATCGACCAGCTTCATTGGGGTGAGTCTTTGATAACGATTTTCACAATATTCCTTTTCCCTTTGCTTAATGGTTTTTTTGACCTTCGTTAATTGTTTCTTTTTCCCCAAAACTTCTGTAAATTATCATCAATGTTTTTTTTTGATATGAAACCACAATATTGATTTTGTTTGAGAATGTGTGGTTGGGATTGTGAGGGATCCGAAAATTGACGCGAAATACCAGTGGGGGGGGAAAATGGTGAAACCAAATGAAGAGCCCCTTAAAAAACATCCCATTTTTTTAAAAAAGAAACATATAATTACCAATTTAAAAAAATTAATTTGAAGAACCCCCTCAGGATTTAAAACACGTATGAACCTCCAGAATTATTCTGAAATGTTTGAAAGAACATGAAGGAGGTAAGCTAGCAAAAAAAGGGCATATCAATATTCCAGTAGAAGATGAAGCAATAGTAGTACTCCAACAGCAGAATTAATTGTTGAAAAAGTTCCTAGGCTTATTTTTTTGTTGTAGGACACGGGATCAATTTTTTTCTTGCTGATCTGTCCATAAATGACTGGGGAACACATTTCAATGCAGAAAAAAATTAACATTTGAAAATCCTTCAATGGCAGTTGTTCAATACAAAAATTGACATTATTTATTTATTTATTCAAAATATTGCTTTAAAAAAATCTATCTGGGCCCTTCAAAAATTTTCCCATTGTGTTACAAAACAATGTTAATGCAGGCCAATTTTGGGAATCTTCCTTCCAACTGGGAAACGAGTATTCAACGGAACAATAAACGGGCCCTTTACGAAACCAAGTATCGCGGCCTCATCTTAAACGATAACATGACGTACGAACCTCATTTTCTTTAAAGAAATAAAAAAATAAGTTTGGGTTGTGGGGGTTTTTTTGACACTGTGCATGTGCACTACGGCTTCGTAGGTGACTCCGAAGCATCTGCGTAACCTAAAAGCATGAGTTTCAGGGGTGGGAACGTAAGAATGTACATGTATTTGAGTTCCTCCGGGGTTTTTGTAGAGATGACACAAAATTGAGTCATTTTTGGGGGATTGCATCAGGTAAGAATTTTTCCCCAATTAAATTTTTCTGCCATAATTTTTGTAGAAAGTTTTTTGCTTTGTGATGACAGGCCTAATAGTCCAAGAGGGTCGTGTCTTGTATGACGTTTAAAACATCTCGTTTTGTATATGATGTCTTGAAGGATTAATTTTGAACATGAAATAGTCTCTTTTTGGGTTTTCCCAGCTATACCTAAGGTTTTATGGCTGATTCTGCGTTGGTTGAAAAGGAGTGTTCTTGATCTGTAGATGAATTAAGAAGATCCTTCGAATTGGAATTCCATTTTATGTAATTTCATTCCACGTGTTTCCAGCATATTTTATAACTGGATTGTAATTGGCGAGAAGTTCGAGATTTTGTGCACCCGACACTACATTCCCATGTACACGTCTTGAAGAGCTATTTTTGGAAACTAAGGGTAATCTAGCAGCTTCATCCATAGCTAGCTGTTTGAGAGTTCGTATAGCTAAAAAGGGGCACTGGCGGTCCCATAAGTGACAGTTTTCAATCTATAGATGACTGGTTCTTCATTAGCGCCTATTTTTCACATAATCCTGAGAAGATATCACGTTGAGCTGGATCAATGGGGGATTTGTCGGAACATCATCTGATGTCGGTTGTGAAAGCATATTTGTGTTTGGAAATCGTGTCATGTTTAAAAAAAATTTCTTCCTTCACTTCCCCTTTTCAAGAGAAATGTCATTTGGCTAAACCCAAGTAGTAGACGCTGAACCTTTAAAAAACAACTCTTAATTTGGTAGTTGTTTTATCAGGCAGAAAGACTCCATGATGTGGAAGATAATAAAAATATTGTTTGCGGATGTTTCATCAAAATGTTCTTCCACTTTTTCCATATGCCCCAAGTCTAAGTATTGTTGTATAATTCCCTTATATAAATTTTTCCATTTGTTTATCTTAGATAATCTTCCCAAAGCTGATCTAGTCTCTTCATTGCTAAACCTTTTGAGTTTCCTAAGCCTTGTATGTCTTTAACTGGCATTTGTACTACATATGGACCAGCTTCATTGCGCGTGTGAGTCATTTGATAACGATTTTCCAATATTCCTTTCCTTGCTTAATGGCTTTTGACCTTCGTTAATTTCTTATTTCCCAAAACTTCTGTAAATTATCATCAATGTTTTGCATTTCTGATATGAAACCACAATATTGATTTTGTTTGCATGAATGTGTGGTTCGGATTGTGATGTATCCGAAAATTGATTCGCGAAATACCAGTGCGTGGTGAAAAGGGGAAACCAAATGAAGAGTCCCGTTAAAAACATCACCATTTTTTTAAAAAAGAAACATATAATTACCAATTTATAAAAATTTAATTTGAAGAACTCCTCAGGAGTTAAATCACGTATGAACCTCCAGAATTATTCTGAAATGTTTGCAATAGAACATGAAGGAGGTAACCCAGAAAAATAAAGGCATATCAATACTTCCAGTAGAAGATGAAGCAATAGTAGTACTTCCAACAGCAGAATTAATTGTTGAACATGAAGTTCCTAGGCTTATTTTTTGTTGTTGTAGGACATTGCTTTAGATCAACTTTTTTCTTGCTGATCTGTCCATAAATGACTGGGGAACACATTTCAATGCAGAAAAAAATTAACTTTGAAAACCTTCAATGGCAGTTGTTCATGATACAAAAATTGACATTATTTATTTATTTATTCAAAATATTGCATTAAAAATCTATCTGGGCCCTTCAAAAAAGTTAAGCCATTGTGTTACAAAACAATGTTAATGCAGGCCAATATTGACATCTTCCTTCCAACTCGGAAACGAGTATTCAACGGAACAAAACTGGACCTACGAAACCAAGTTCGCGGCCTCATCTTAAACGATAACATGACGTACGAACCTCATCTTTAAAGAAATAGAAAAATAAGCTTGGTTGTGGTGGTACCATCTTTTGACACTGTGCATGTGCACTACGGCTTCGTAGGCTGACTCGAAGCATCTGCGTAACCTAAAAGCATGGTTTCACGTAGGAATCTGTAGAATGTATCGATGTATTTTGAGTTCCTCCAGGGTTTTGTAGAGATGACACAAAATTGAGTCACTCTGGTGCGATTGCATCAGGTAAGAATTCTTCCCAATTCAATTTTCTAAGCCATAATTTTTTTTTTTTTTTTTTTTTTTTTTTTTTTTTTTTTTTTTTTTTTTTTTTTTTTTTTTTTTTTTTTTTTTTTTTTTTTTTTTTTTTTTTTTTTTTTTTTTTTTTTTTTTTTTTTTTTTTTTTTTTTTTTTTTTTTTTTTTTTTTTTTTTTTTTTTTTTTTTTTTTTTTTTTTTTTTTTTTTTTTTTTTTTTTTTTTTTTTTTTTTTTTTTTTTAAAAAAATTTTTTCCGGGCACCTAAAGTAAGGGGGGGCCAAAAATTTTTAGATTAAAAACTTGTTTTGTAATATTCTTGAAGGGATTTTTTTTTTGAAAATAAAAGTCTTTTTTTTTCCCCCAAATCCAAAGGTTTTATGGGTGTTTTTGGGTTTTAAAAAGGGGTTTTTGCGGTAAATTTAAAGGAAACCCTTAATTAATTTTAGTTTTCTTTCCCATTTTCCCCAGCATTTTTTTAAAAAAGGTTTTTTTTGGCATGTCAGATTTTGTCCCCCTTTACTTTTACAGTTTGGGTTATTTGGAAAAAAGGGGAATTAGATTACCATAAGCTTTTGGGTTCGATACTAAGGACATGGCGGTCCCTGGGGTTTTTAATTTAAATCTGGTTCTTATTCGTTTTTTTAAATAATTTTTAGAAATTCATTAGTGTCAAAAATTTTTTTAACCATTAGTTTGGAAAGAAAGTTTTTAATTGTCAAAAAAATTTCTTCCCCACCTTAAATTGCATTTGGAAACCAAGTATAGACTTGCCAAAAAACAACCTTTTTGGAGTTGTTTTAAGGAGGCCCATAGGAAGTTAACAAATATTTTTGGGGTTTTCACAAAATTTTCCCCCTTTTTTAATCCCCAAGCTGATTGGTTAACCCCAAAAAAATTTTTTTTGTTTAAATAATTTTAAAGGCTTTTTTTCCCCTTTTTTTTTTTGATTTTCCCTAACCTTTATTTTTAATGGCTTTGACTAAACACCCTTATTGGGTGTGGTTTTGAAAACGAAAAATTCCTTTTTGTTAATCTTTTGTTCGAATTGTTTTTTAAAAAATTTTCTTTTAAATATCCAAGTTTTTTTTGTATAAACCCAATTTTATTTTTTTTTAAAATTTTGTTGATATTTCCAAAATTGATTGCTCCATGCTTAAAAGGGGGAAAAAAAAAGGAGCCCCTTAAAAAACTCCCTTTTTTTAAAAAAGAAAAAATTAATTCCAAATTTAAAAAAAAAAATTTAATTTAAAATCCTCAAAAAAAATAGTTAAACCCCCAAATTTTTCTAAAAATAGAAAATAAAGGTTTTTAAAATAAACATATAATTTTAAAGTGGGGCAAAGTAGTATTCCAAAAAATTAATTTTGAAATAATTTCCTGGTTTTTTTTGGGGAGGAAGGGAAAAAAAAATTTTTTTTATTGAAAAAAAGGGGGGAAACATTTAATCAAAAAAATTAAATTTAAAAACCCTTTAAAGGAGTTTCATAAAAAAATTAATTTTTTATTTTTTATTAAAATAGAAAAAAAATTTAGGGCCCTTTAAAAACCAGTGAAAAAACAATTTTAAATCACCCAATATTGAACTTTTCCCAAAAAAAGGTTTAAGGAAAAATTGCCTAGAAACCCTTCGGGCCTCTCTTAAAGATAAATGGACAATCTTTTTAAAGAAATGAAAATCTTGGTTTTTGGGGGTCCCATTTTTTTAATTTTTTCAACCTTGAAAAAAGAACATTGCGCCCAAAAGTAGCAGTGAACAAAATGTATCAGTATTTGATTCCTCCATTTGAAAGACAAAAATTATTTTTTGGGGGCCAGGAAAGTTCTTAATTTTTTTTTCTAACCAAAAAAAAAAAAAAAGGGGCTTGGGTAACCCAAAAATTTTGAAATTTGGGCTTAAAACACCTTTTTTTTTAATAGTGCAAAAGGGGATTGGATTTTAAAAAAAATAGTTCTTTTTGGCCCGAATACCTAATTTTTTTTGGGGTTTCCCTGGTTGGTTGAAAATTTTTTTTATCTGTGGAATTAAGAAGATCCTTCAATTAATTTTTATTAATTTTTAGTTTTTTGCTTTTTATAAGGAGAATTTGGCAAGGTCGAGATTTTTGACGAAACACCCCTTTGTAAGTTTAAAGTATTTGGAAAAAAGGGAATTTAAGTTCCCCTGTGGTTTTTTTTATACAAAAAGGGGGTGGCCCCCCTTGAAGTTTTAATCTTAGATGATTTTTGGCCCCTTTTTAAAATCCTAAAAATATCACTTTGGTTTAAAATAATTTTCGGCTTTGGGGGGGGCGTTGTAAAAGATTTTGTGTTTAAAATCTGTCAGTTTAAAAAATTTTTTTCCCTTATTTCCCTTCAAATAGTTTTAGGTTAAAACCTAAGATGCGTCCAAAAAAAACAATCTTAATTTGGTTTGTTTTTTTTGGCAAAAGACCCCAGTTGGGGGAAATAATAAAAAATATTTTTTGGATTTTCATCAAATGTTTTATTTTTTTCCCCCAATCTGATTTTTAAATTTTTAAAAATTTTTCCTTTTTTACTTTAGAAAATTTTTCTAAACTGATTATTTCCTTTATTCCCTTTTTTTACCCCTTTTTTAATGGATTTGTTTTTTTTTGGGGGTTAATTTGTCGATTTTCACAAATTTTTCCTTCAATTTTTTTTTCCTTTTAATTTTTTTTTTTTCCCAAAAACTTTTTAAAATTTATCAGTTTTTTTTCATTAAAACCCCTTTGATTTTTTTAAAGAATTTTTTTGGGGTTTTGATCCAAAATTGACCGGTCCATGCGGGTGAAAATTGAAAAAAATAAACCCCCTTTTTAAAAAACCCTTTTTTTTAAAAAATTTTCCAATTTAAAAAATTTTTTTAAAATTTCGGATTAAACACGTTAAATAGAATTTTCAAAATGTTTAAAAGAAATAAAGGGGAACAGCTAAAAGGTTAAAAAAAAACCCAAAAAAAAAATGTTTAACAAAATTAATTTTAAATAATTTAGGATTTTTGGTTTTTTAACTTGAATCAATTTTTCTTTTGACTGCCATAAAGAGGAAAAATTTTTTAAGCAAAAAAATTAAAATTTTAAAAATTTTAAGGCATTTTTAAAAAAAAGAATTTTTTTTTAAATTTTTTAAAAAATATTTTAAAAAGGGCCCTTAAAAAAATTCCTTGTGTTCAAAAAAAGAACCCCAAAAAATTTAATTTCCTTTAACTCAAAGGTTTTTCCCGGAACAATAAACTGTAAAACCAATATCCCCTTTTAAAAAAACTGCTCAAATTTAAAAGAAATGAAAAAAAGTTTTGTGGGGCCTTTTTTTAACATTTTTGACTCGGCCGTACCCCCCAAACTGGAACCCAAAAGAGGGTTTCATTTAAAACTGTAAGAATTTTTGGGTTTTGGGGTTGGTGGTGAAAAAAAATTTACCGGGTGCATTGCATAGGAAAAATTTTTTTCCCTTTCAACCAAATTTTTGAAAAAAAATTTTCTTTTTTTAAAAGGGGGTATAGTGGGGGTCAAAAAGCTTGTAGAGTTAAAAATTGTTTTGAATTGGTCTTTAAGGGTTAATTTTAAATAAATTTTTTTTTTAGAAAATTTTGGTTTTAGGGGACCTTTTTGGGTTAAAAGGGTGTTTTGCTTGAGTTAAAAATCCTTAATTAAATTCCCTTTTAGTTTTTTTACCATTTTTCCCGTTTTTATAATCTTGTTTGGCGAGCTGTGAATTTGTGGCCTAACCCCTGTAAGTTAAGGTCTTAAAATAAAATTAGATTCATCCATTACTTTTAGGTTGATGAAAAAAGGAGCATGGGGGTTTTCCCTAAACTTTTTCAATCTTAAAAAGGGTTTCCTTTTTTTTTTAGGCCCTATTTTTTAAAAAAACCTTTTTTAAAATTTCCTTTAAAAAAAAAAGGGGGATTAGTTACGAAAATTTTTAAAATTTTTTAAATTTTTTTTTTGGGAAAGTTTTTTTTTAAAAATCAAATTTTTTTAAAATTTTTTTTCCTTAAAACCTTTAAAAACCAATTTTTTTTAAAAACCCTTTTAAAAAAAAATTTTTTTTTTAAAAAAAAACTTTTTTAAAGTTTTTTTGCAAAAAAATTTTTTTTTTTAAATTTTTTGTTTTAAACTTTATTTATAAATTTTCATTGGCGGTAGTCTTTGAAACGATTTTCAAAATTTTCCTTCCTTGCTTAAGGCTTTTGACCCGAATTTTTCTTTTTCCCCCTTTTTTTCTAATGTTTTGCTTTTGAATGCCCTTTATTTTTTTTTAAATTTGGGGGTTTTGGATTTGTTTTTAAAAATTGTTGTAAAAATGGTGGAAAAATGGAAAAACCAAATGGATCCCAAAAAATACCATTGTTTTAAAAAAGAAACAATTTCCTTTAAAAATTTTTTAAGAACTTAATTAAAATTAATCCGAAAACCCCGAAATGTTTGAATAGAAATGAAAGGTGCTAGAAATAAAGGAATTAAATTTCCGAAAAGGAAATATATACTTCCAAAGAAAATTAAGGAAATGAATTCCAGGCTTTTTTTTTTTTTTGGGGGTTTAGAAAAATTTTTTTGTGCGCCATTTAAATGGGGGGGAAAATTTTTGAATAAAAAACAATTTAAAATTTTTCCCATTTTTTTTGTAAAAAATTGAAAATTTTTTTATTTTTTTTGCAAAAAAACTACGGGCCCCTTTCGGGGGGTTTTTTTAAAAAACGTTTGACCAATTTCCCTTTTTTCCCCGGTATTCAACGGAACAATAAACTGGACCTACAGAAACAAGTATCGCGGCCTCATCTTAAACGATAACATGACGTACGAACCTCACTTTAAAGAAATAGAAAAATAAGCTTGGTTGTGGGGGGGGGGGGGGGGGGGGGGGGGGGGGGGGGGGGGGGGGGGGGGGGGGGGGGGGGGGGGGGGGGGGGGGGGGGGGGGGGGGGGGGGGGGGGGGGGGGGGGGGGGGGGGGGGGGGGGGGGGGTTTTTTTTTTTTTTTTTTTTTTTTTTTTTTTTTTTTTTTTTTTTTTTTTTTTTTTTTTTTTTTTTTTTTTTTTTTTTTTTTTTTTTTTTTTTTTTTTTTTTTTTTTTTTTTTTTTTTTTTTTTTTTTTTTTTTTTTTTTTTTTTTTTTTTTTTTTTTTTTTTTTTTTTTTTTTTTTTTTTTTTTTTTTTTTTTTTTTTTTCATTTGATAACGATTTTCACAATATTCCTTCCTTGCTTTGGCTTTTGACCTTCGTTAATTGTTTCTATTTCCCAAAACTTCTGTAAATTATCATCAATGTTTTGCATTTCTGATATGAAACCACAATATTGATTTTGTTTGCATGAATGGTGGTTCGGATTGTGATGTATCCGAAATTGATTCGCGAAATACCAGTGCGTGGTGAAATGGTGAAACAAATGAAGAGTCCGTTAAAAACATCACCATTGTTTTAAAGAAACATAAATTACCAATTTATAAAAATTTAATTTGAAGAACTCCTCAGGGTTAAATCACGTATGAACCTCAGAATTATTCTGAAATGTTTGCAATAGAACATGAAGGAGGTAAGCTACAAATAAAGGCATATCATATTCCAGTAGAAGATGAAGCAATAGTAGTACTTCCAACAGCAGGAATTTGTTGAACATGAAGTTCCTAGGCTTATTTTTGTTGTTGTAGGACATTGCTTAGATCAACTTTTCTTGCTGATCTGTCCATAAATGACTGGGGAACACATTTCAATGCAGATAAAATTACACATTTGAAATCCTTCAATGGCAGTTGTTCATGATACAAAATTGACATTATTTATTTATTTATTCAAAATATTGCATTAAAAATCTATCTGGGCCCTTCAGAAAAGTTAAGCCATTGTGTTACAAAACAATGTTAATGCAGGCCAATATTGGACATCTTCCTTCAACTCGGAAACGGTATTCAACGGAACAATAAACTGGACCTACGAAACCAAGTATCGCGGCCTCATCTTAAACGATAACATGACGTACGAACCTCACTTTAAGAAATAGAAAAATAAGCTTGGTTGTGGTGGTACCATCTTCTTTGACACTGGCATGGCACTACGGCTTCGTAGGCTGACTCCAAGCATCTGCGTAACTAAAGCATGGTTTCACTGTAGGAATCTGTAGAATGTATCGATGTATTTTGAGTTCCTCAGGGCTTGTAGAGATGACACAAAATTGAGTCACTTGGTGCGATTGCATCAGGTAAAATTCTTCCCAATTCAATTTTCTAAGCCATAATTTTTGTAGAAAGATTTTTGCTTTGCTGATGACAGGCCTATAGTCCAAGAGGGTCGTAAAGTCTTGTATGACGCTTAAAACATCTCGTTTTGTATATGATGTCATTGAAGGGATTGAGATTTTGAACATGAAATAGTCTCTTGTTGGTTTCAGCTAATACCTAAGGTTTTATGGCTGATTCTGCGTTGGTTGAAAAGGTGTTCTTGATCTGTAGATGATTAAGAAGATCCTTCAATTGGAATTCCATTTATGTAATTTCATTCCACGTGTTTCAGCATATTTATAACTGGCATTGTAATTGGCGAGCAGTGTCGAGATTTGTGCACCCGACACTACATTCCCATGTACAGTCTTGAAGAGCTACTTTGGAAACTAGGGTAATCTAGCAGCTTCATCCATAGCTAGCTGTTTGAGAGTTCGTATAGCTAAAAGGGAGCACTGGCGGTCCCTAAGTGACAGTTTTCAATCTATAGATGACTGGTTCTTCATTAGCGCCTATTTTTCACATAATCCTGAGAGATATCACGTTGAGCTGGATCAATGAGGATTTGTCGGAACATCATCTGATGTCGGTTGTGAAAGCATATTTGTGTTTGCGAAATCGTGTCATGATTTAAAATTTCTTCCTTCACTTCACCTTCAAGAGTATGTCATTAGGCTTAAACCTGAGGGTAGTAGACGCTGAACCATTAAAACAACTCTTAATTTGGTAGTTGTTTTATCAGGGCGAAAGACTCCATGATGTGGAAGATAATAACAAATATTGTTTGCGGATGTTTCATCAAAATGTTCTTCCACTTTTCCATATGCCCCAAGTCTAAGTATTGTTGTATAATTCCCTATATAAATTTTCCATTTGTTTATCTTTAGATAATCTTCTCCAAAGCTGATCTAGTCTCTTCATTGCTAAACCTTTTGAGTTTCCTAAGCCTTGTATGTCTTTAACTGGCATTTGTACTACATATCGACCAGCTTCATTGCGCGTGTGAGTCATTTGATAACGATTTTCACAATATTCCTCTTCCTTGCTTAATGGCTTTTGACCTTCGTTAATTGTTTCTATTTCCCAAAACTTCTGTAAATTATCATCAATGTTTTGCATTTCTGATATGAAACCACAATATTGATTTTGTTTGCATGAATGTGTGGTTCGGATTGTGATGTATCCGAAAATTGATTCGCGAAATACCAGTGCGTGGTGAAAATGGTGAAACCAAATGAAGAGTCCCGTTAAAAACATCACCATTGTTTTAAAAAGAAACATATAATTACCAATTTATAAAAATTTAATTTGAAGAACTCCTCAGGAGTTAAATCACGTATGAACCTCCAGAATTATTCTGAAATGTTTGCAATAGAACATGAAGGAGGTAAGCTAGCAAATAAAGGCATATCAATACTTCCAGTAGAAGATGAAGCAATAGTAGTACTTCCAACAGCAGAATTAATTGTTGAACATGAAGTTCCTAGGCTTATTTTTTTGTTGTTGTAGGACATTGCTTAGATCAACTTTTTCTTGCTGATCTGTCCATAAATGACTGGGGAACACATTTCAATGCAGATAAAAATTACACATTTGAAAATCCTTCAATGGCAGTTGTTCATGATACAAAAATTGACATTATTTATTTATTTATTCAAAATATTGCATTAAAAATCTATCTGGGCCCTTCAGAAAAGTTAAGCCATTGTGTTACAAAACAATGTTAATGCAGGCCAATATTGGACATCTTCCTTCCAACTCGGAAACGAGTATTCAACGGAACAATAAACTGGACCTACGAAACCAAGTATCGCGGCCTCATCTTAAACGATAACATGACGTACGAACCTCACTTTAAAGAAATAGAAAAATAAGCTTGGTTGTGGTGGTACCATCTTCTTTGACACTGTGCATGTGCACTACGGCTTCGTAGGCTGACTCCGAAGCATCTGCGTAACCTAAAAGCATGAGTTTCACGTAGGAATCTGTAAGAATGTATCGATGTATTTTGAGTTCCTCCAGGGCTTGTAGAGATGACACAAAATTGAGTCACTCTGGTGCGATTGCATCAGGTAAGAATTCTTCCCAATTCAATTTTCTAAGCCATAATTTTTGTAGAAAGATTTTTGCTTTGCTGATGACAGGGCCTAATAGTCCAAGAGGGTCGTAAAGTCTTGCTATGACGCTTAAAACATCTCGTTTTGTATATGATGTCATTGAAGGATTGAGATTTTGAACATGAAATAGTCTCTTGTTGGTTTCCAGCTAATACCTAAGGTTTTATGGCTGATTCTGCGTTGGTTGAAAGAGTGTTCTTGATCTGTAGATGAATTAAGAAGATCCTTCGAATTGGAATTCCATTTATGTAATTTCATTCCACGTGTTTCCAGCATATTTTATAACTGGCATTGTAATTGGCGAGCAGTGTCGAGATTTTGTGCACCCGACACTACATTCCCATGTACACGTCTTGAAGAGCTACTTTGGAAACTAAGGGTAATCTAGCAGCTTCATCCATAGCTAGCTGTTTGAGAGTTCGTATAGCTAAAAGGGAGCACTGGCGGTCCCATAAGTGACAGTTTTCAATCTATAGATGACTGGTTCTTCATTAGCGCCTATTTTTCACATAATCCTGAGAAGATATCACGTTGAGCTGGATCAATGAGGATTTGTCGGAACATCATCTGGATGTCGGTTGTGAAAGCATATTTGTGTTTGCGAAATCGTGTCATGATTTAAAAATTTCTTCCTTCACTTCACCTTTCAAGAGTATGTCATTTAGGCTTAAACCTGAAGTAGTAGACGCTGAACCATTAAAAACAACTCTTAATTTGGTAGTTGTTTTATCAGGCAGAAAGACTCCATGATGTGGAAGATAATAACAAATATTGTTTGCGGATGTTTCATCAAAATGTTCTTCCACTTTTTCCATATGCCCCAAGTCTAAGTATTGTTGTATAATTCCCTATATAAATTTTCCATTTGTTTATCTTTAGATAATCTTCTCCAAAGCTGATCTAGTCTCTTCATTGCTAAACCTTTTGAGTTTCCTAAGCCTTGTATGTCTTTAACTGGCATTTGTACTACATATCGACCAGCTTCATTGCGCGTGTGAGTCATTTGATAACGATTTTCACAATATTCCTCTTCCTTGCTTAATGGCTTTTGACCTTCGTTAATTGTTTCTATTTCCCAAAACTTTGTAAATTATCATCAATGTTTTGCATTTCTGATATGAAACCACAATATTGATTTTGTTTGCATGAATGTGTGGTTCGGATTGTGATGTATCCGAAAATTGATTCGCGAAATACCAGTGCGTGGTGAAAATGGTGAAACCAAATGAAGACCCCTTTAAAAAATCCCTTTTTTAAAAAAAACTTTTTCCTTTTTTTAAAATTTTTTAAGAACCTAATTTAAAACCTAAAAACTCCAATTTTTCGAAAGTTTAAAAAATTTGGCAAATAAAGGATTAATTTTTTAAAGGAAGAGTTTGTAATTTTCCAACCAGTTTTGTTAAACTTTTAATTTTTTTGTTGTGGGAAATTTAATCCTTTTTTTGTTTTTTCCCAAAAGGGGGGAAAAATTTTAAAAAAAATTCCCTTGAAAACCCTTAAGGATTTTTTTCAAACAAAAATTCATTAATTTTTTTAAAAATTTGAAAAAAAATTATTTTGGGCCCTTCAAAAATTAAGTTGTTTAAAAAAAAATGCGGCCAATTGATTTTTTCCCCTTCCAATGGAAACGGTTTAAAGGCTAAATCCACAAACCAAGTATGGGCCCTATCAAACAAAAAAATGGGGAAAACCCCCTTTTAAAAAAAAGAAAATGTTGGGTGGTGGTACCATCTTCTTTGAAAATGCATGTGCACTAGGGTTTATTGACTCCAAGCTTTAAACCCTAAAAAAGCATACTTCACGTGGGAATTTTAAGAATGTATCGATGATTTTGGTTCTCCGGGGTTTTTGTAGAAAATGACAAAAAAATTGAGTCTTTTGGTGCGATTCTAGGTAAGAATTCTTCCCCAATTAAATTCAAAGCCATAATTTTTTGTAGAAAGATTTTGCTTTTTTTACGGGGCCAATAGTCCAAGAGGGTCGTAAAGTCTTGTATGACGCTTAAAACATCTCTTTTTTTGTTTTGATGTCATTGAAGGGTTTTAGATTTTGAAATGAAAAGCCTTTTTGGGTTTTCCCAGCAAATTGGTTTTTTGGGGTGATTCTGCGTTTTTAAAAGGGGTTTTGATTTAGATGAATTAAGAAGATCCCTTCAAGGAATTTCCATTTATGTAATTTCATTCCACGTGTTTCCAGCATATTTTATAACTGGCATTGTAATTGGCGAGCAGTGTCGAGTTTTTGGCCCCCCGAATCCCCTTAGCACCTTAAACTATTTTGGAAACTGGGTAATCTAGAGCTTCATCCATAGCTAGCTGTTTGGGAGAGTTCGAAGCAAAAAGGAGCACGGCGGCCCCATAAGTAAAAGCCAATCTATAGATGACTGGTTCTTCATTAGCGCCATTTTTCACATAATCCGGAAAAAGGGGGGGGGGAAAAAAATTCGGTTGGGAAAGATATTTGGGTTTTTGCAAATCGTCATGTTTTTTTAAAAATTTTCTTCCTTCATTTCCCCTTTTCAAGATATGTCATTTGGGGCTTAAACCTAAGTAGTGACGGAACCATTAAAACAACTCTTTAATTTGGTAGTTGTTTTATCAGGCAGAAAGACCCCATGATGTGGAAGATAATAACAAATATTGTTTGGGATGTTTCATCAAAATGTTCTTCCACTTTTTCCATATGCCCCAAGTCTAAGTATTGTTGTATAATTCCCTATATAAATTTTCCATTTGTTTATCTTTAGATAATCTTCTCCAAAGCTGATCTAGTCTCTTCATTGCTAAACCTTTTGAGTTTCCTAAGCCTTGTATGTCTTTAACTGGCATTTGTACTACATATCGACCAGCTTCATTGCGCGTGTGAGTCATTTGATAACGATTTTCACAATATTCCTCTTCCTTGTAATGCGGCTTTTGACCTTCGTTAATTGTTTCTATTTCCCCAAAACTCTTAAATTATCATCAATGTTTTGCATTTCTGATATGAAACCACAATATTGATTTTGTTTGCATGAATGTGTGGTTCGGATTTGATGTATCCGAAAATTGATTCAGTGAAATACCAGTGCGTGGTGAAAAATGGTGAAACCAAATGAAGAGTCCCGTTAAAAACATCACCATTGTTTTAAAAAGAAACATATAATTACCAATTTATAAAAATTTAATTTGAAGAACTCCTCAGGAGTTAAATCACGTATGAACCTCCAGAATTATTCTGAAATGTTTGCAATAGAACATGAAGGAGGTAAGCTAGCAAATAAAGGCATATCAATACTTCCAGTAGAAGATGAAGCAATAGTAGTACTTCCAACAGCAGAATTAATTGTTGAACATGAAGTTCCTAGGCTTATTTTTGTTGTTGTAGGACATTGCTTAGATCAACTTTTTTCTTGCTGATCTGTCCATAAATGACTCGGGAACACATTTCAATGCAGATAAAAATTACACATTTGAAAATCCTTCAATGGCAGTTGTTCATGATACAAAATTGACATTATTTATTTATTTATTCAAAATATTGCATTAAAAATCTATCTGGGCCCTTCAGAAAAGTTAAGCCATTGTGTTACAAAACAATGTTAATGCAGGCCAATATTGGACATCTTCCTTCCAACTCGGAAACGAGTATTCAACGGAACAATAAACTGGACCTACGAAACCAAGTATCGCGGCCTCATCTTAAACGATAACATGACGTACGAACCTCACTTTAAAGAAATAGAAAAATAAGCTTGGTTGTGGTGGTACCATCTTCTTTGACACTGTGCATGTGCACTACGGCTTCGTAGGCTGACTCGAAGCATCTGCTAACCTAAAAGCATGAGTTTCCACGTAGGAATCTGTAAGAATGTATCGATGTATTTTGAGTTCCTCCAGGGCTTGTAGAGATGACACAAAATTGAGTCACTCTGGTGCGATTGCATCAGGTAAGAATTCTTCCAATTCAATTTTTCTAAGCCATAATTTTTGTAGAAAAGATTTTTGCTTTGTGATGACAGGGCCTAATAGTCCAAGAGGGTCGTAAAGTCTTGCTATGACGCTTAAAACATCTCGTTTGTATATGATGTCATTGAAGGGATTGAGATTTTGAACATGAAATAGTCTCTTGTTGGTTTCCAGCTAATACCTAAGGTTTTATGGCTGATTCTGCGTTGGTTGAAAGGAGTGTTCTTGATCTGTAGATGAATTAAGATCCTTCGAATTGGAATTCCATTTATGTAATTTCATTCCACGTGTTTCCAGCATATTTTATAACTGGCATTGTAATTGGCGAGCAGTGTCGAGATTTTGTGCACGACACTACATTCTCATGTACACGTCTTGAAGAGCTACTTTGGAAACTAAGGTAATCTAGCAGCTTCATCCATAGCTAGCTGTTTGAGAGTTCGTATAGCTAAAAGGAGCACTGGCGGTCCCATAAGTGACAGTTTTCAATCTATAGATGACTGGTTCTTCATTAGCGCCTATTTTTCACATTAATCCTGAGAAGATATCACGTTGAGCTGGATCAATGAGGATTTGTCGGAACATCATCTGGATGTCGGTTGTGAAAGCATATTTGTGTTTGCGAAATCGTGTCATGATTTAAAATCTTCTTCACTTCACCTTTCAAGAGTATGTCATTTAGGCAAACCCGAAGTAGTAGAGGAACCATTAAAACAACCAAAAAAAAAAAAAAAAAAAAAAAAAAAAAAAAAAAAAAAAAAAAAAAAAAAAAAAAAAAAAAAAAAAAAAAAAAAAAAAAAAAAAAAAAAAAAAAAAAAAAAAAAAAAAAAAAAAAAAAAAAAAAAAAAAAAAAAAAAAAAAAAAAAAAAAAAAAAAAAAAAAAAAAAAAAAAAAAAAAAAAAAAAAAAAAAAAAAAAAAAAAAAAAAAAAAAAAAAAAAAAAAAAAAAAAAAAAAAAAAAAAAAAAAAAAAAAAAAAAAAAAAAAAAAAAAAAAAAAAAAAAAAAAAAAAAAAAAAAAAAAAAAAAAAAAAAAAAAAAAAAAAAAAAAAAAAAAAAAAAAAAAAAAAAAAAAAAAAAAAAAAAAAAAAAAAAAAAAAAAAAAAAAAAAAAAAAAAAAAAAAAAAAAAAAAAAAAAAAAAAAAAAAAAAAAAAAAAAAAAAAAAAAAAAAAAAAAAAAAAAAAAAAAAAAAAAAAAAAAAAAAAAAAAAAAAAAAAAAAAAAAAAAAAAAAAAAAAAAAAAAAAAAAAAAAAAAAAAAAAAAAAAAAAAAAAAAAAAAAAAAAAAAAAAAAAAAAAAAAAAAAAAAAAAAAAAAAAAAAAAAAAAAAAAAAAAAAAAAAAAAAAAAAAAAAAAAAAAAAAAAAAAAAAAAAAAAAAAAAAAAAAAAAAAAAAAAAAAAAAAAAAAAAAAAAAAAAAAAAAAAAAAAAAAAAAAAAAAAAAAAAAAAAAAAAAAAAAAAAAAAAAAAAAAAAAAAAAAAAAAAAAAAAAAAAAAAAAAAAAAAAAAAAAAAAAAAAAAAAAAAAAAAAAAAAAAAAAAAAAAAAAAAAAAAAAAAAAAAAAAAAAAAAAAAAAAAAAAAAAAAAAAAAAAAAAAAAAAAAAAAAAAAAAAAAAAAAAAAAAAAAAAAAAAAAAAAAAAAAAAAAAAAAAAAAAAAAAAAAAAAAAAAAAAAAAAAAAAAAAAAAAAAAAAAAAAAAAAAAAAAAAAAAAAAAAAAAAAAAAAAAAAAAAAAAAAAAAAAAAAAAAAAAAAAAAAAAAAAAAAAAAAAAAAAAAAAAAAAAAAAAAAAAAAAAAAAAAAAAAAAAAAAAAAAAAAAAAAAAAAAAAAAAAAAAAAAAAAAAAAAAAAAAAAAAAAAAAAAAAAAAAAAAAAAAAAAAAAAAAAAAAAAAAAAAAAAAAAAAAAAAAAAAAAAAAAAAAAAAAAAAAAAAAAAAAAAAAAAAAAAAACCCCCCCCCCCCCCCCCCCCCCCCCCCCCCCCCCCCCCCCCCCCCCCCCCCCCCCCCCCCCCCCCCCCCCCCCCCCCCCCCCCCCCCCCCCCCCCCCCCCCCCCCCCCCCCCCCCCCCCCCCCCCCCCCCCCCCCCCCCCCCCCCCCCCCCCCCCCCCCCCCCCCCCCCCCCCCCCCCCCCCCCCCCCCCCCCCCCCCCCCCCCCCCCCCCCCCCCCCCCCCCCCCCCCCCCCCCCCCCCCCCCCCCCCCCCCCCCCCCCCCCCCCCCCCCCCCCCCCCCCCCCCCCCCCCCCCCCCCCCCCCCCCCCCCCCCCCCCCCCCCCCCCCCCCCCCCCCCCCCCCCCCCCCCCCCCCCCCCCCCCCCCCCCCCCCCCCCCCCCCCCCCCCCCCCCCCCCCCCCCCCCCCCCCCCCCCCCCCCCCCCCCCCCCCCCCCCCCCCCCCCCCCCCCCCCCCCCCCCCCCCCCCCCCCCCCCCCCCCCCCCCCCCCCCCCCCCCCCCCCCCCCCCCCCCCCCCCCCCCCCCCCCCCCCCCCCCCCCCCCCCCCCCCCCCCCCCCCCCCCCCCCCCCCCCCCCCCCCCCCCCCCCCCCCCCCCCCCCCCCCCCCCCCCCCCCCCCCCCCCCCCCCCCCCCCCCCCCCCCCCCCCCCCCCCCCCCCCCCCCCCCCCCCCCCCCCCCCCCCCCCCCCCCCCCCCCCCCCCCCCCCCCCCCCCCCCCCCCCCCCCCCCCCCTTTTTAAATTTTAAATATGTTTTGGTTAAACCAAGTTCCTTAACCTTAAAAAAACCCTTTTAAGGGTTTTTTTTATAAAAAAAATCCATTGTAAATAATTAATTTTTTTTTTTCAAAAAAATTTTTTTCCCCTTTTTTTCCTACCCCCCTTTTTTTTTATAATTTTATAAAAATTCCCTTTTTTTTTTTGTTTTTTTCCTAAAATTATTCCTTGCTAAATTTTTTTCCAACCCTTTTTTTAAGGGTTTGATTCAACCCATTCATTGGGGTTTGTCTTTTGAAACTTTTTAAAATTTCCCCCCTTTTGCAATGGCTTTTGATTCGAATTGTTTCTACCCCCAAAAATTTAAATTAAAAATGGATTTTTTAAAACCCAAAAAAATTTTTTTTTTGGAAATTTTTTTTGTATTATAAAATTATTAAAAACCAGGGTTAAAATTTGGGAAACCGAAAGCCTTAAAAAAATAAGTTTTAAAAAAAAATTAATTCCTTTTAAAAAAAATTTTAATTTAAGAATTAGAAAAAAATTTTTTTTAAAATTTTTTTTTTTAATGCAAAAGGAAATGGGCTTAATCTTCCATAAAATAAAAAGGGGTACTTAAAAACCAAATTTAATTTTTAACATGAATTTGGTTATTTTTTTTTGTTTTGCTTATAATTTTTTTTCCTTGTAAAATACTGGGCTTTTTTTAAATGGTAAAAAAAAATTTTAAAAACCCCAAATGGCTTTTTAAAAAAATTAAATTTTTTAATTTACAAAAAAAAAAATTATCGGGGCCCTTTCAAAAAGAAAATTTGGGTTTTCAAAAAATGAAAAACAAAAAAAGGGTTTTTTGGAAACATTTCGAAAAAGGATAAAAACCAAAGTTCGGGCTACTAAAGATAACTAGCCCCTTACTTTGAAAAAAAAAAAAGCTTTTTTTTTTCCCTTTTGACCCCTTTTTTTTCCTACTTGTGGTGACTCCGAAGATCTCAAACCAAAAACTTTTCAGTAAATTTTGTAGAATTTCGGTTTTTTGGTTTTCCCCCAGGGTTGAAAGGGGGATCCAAAAACCCCTTGGTGGTTTGATAGGAAATTTTTAATTTAATTTTTAAGCCAAAATTTTTTAGAAAGATTTTTTTGGATCGGGGCCAAAAAAGGGTCTAAATCTTTTTTAAAAACTCTTTTGATTGATTCTTAAAGGGTTTTATTTTTAAACAAAAAATTGTTTTTGTTTTTCCGCAAACCATTTTTAGGCTTTTCTGCGGGGAAAAGGGGTTTTTATTTTGGGAAAATTTAAAGAAGCCCAAATTTAAATTTTTTGAACTTCCACGGGAGCAATTTTAATGGCTTGAAATGGGAAAGTTAATTTTTGATTGTCTTTCCCCATTCACGTCTTGAAGATACTTTGCTGGAAATTTAGACTTAAAACCCCCTGTTTTTGGGTTTAAAAAAGGGAGCCGGGGCCAAGGAATTTCAATTTAAATTTCTTCTTACCCACACTTCCCTAAAGATTCATTGGCTGGACAAGAGGTTTTGCAACACCTTGCGGTTTGGCAATTTTTTTTTAAATGTGTATTTTTTAAAATTTTTTTATTATTTCAAAATGTAAATTTTTCCAAGGTTAAAACCAAAAAAAACCCAATTTTATTTTTTTCCAAAAATTTAGTAATTAAAAAAATATTTTTGCTTTTACAAAATTTTTTATTTTTCCTAGCCCCAAGTCTAATATTTTGTATAATTAAAAAATTTTTTTAATTTTTCTTTAATAATTTCCCAAATTTCCCCAGCTTTCTTCAAATTTTTTATTTTTAACCTTTGTTTTTAAGGGCTTTGATAATATGAACCAGGGGTTGGGGGTTTTTTGATAAGTTTTCCCAAATTTTTTCCTTTTTGGTTTTATTGAATTTTTTCTTTTAAAATTTGAAAAATAAGTTTGCTTTTCTGTTAAAAAAAAGTTTGCATAATTTTTATTTGAGACCCCAAAATTTTTGGGGAAAACCACGTTAAAAATTGGGAAAAAATAAACCCCCTTTAAAAAATAATTGTTTTAAAAAAAAAAATTCCTTTTAAAAATTTAATTTAAAAAACCTCAGGATTTAAATATTGAATGAATTTTCTAAATTTTTTGCTCTGAAGGAAAAGCTAGAAAATCTATAATTTTCCAAAAAGAAAATTTAAAATTTTTCAACAGAAATTAATTTTGAAATTTCCCAGGTTTTTTTTTTGTTTTGTAAATTGTTTAAATAATTTTTTTTTTCCATAAAAGGGGGCCTTTAATGCTAAAATTAAATTTAAAACCCCAAGGGCGTTTTCAGCAAAAATTGAAATTTTTTTTTTTAATTAAAATAGCTTAAAAAACATTGGGCCCTTCGGGTTTAAACCAGGGTTTCAAAAAATGTTAATAGGAATAGCTTTCCTTCCAATAAAGGTTTAACGGCAAAAAATGGACCTAGGGGCCAAAGTAGGGGCCCCAAAAACGAAACACTCGCCCCAAAAAAAAAAAAAAAATCTTTTTTTGGGGGGTACCATTTTTTTTGGCTTCCTAGGCCCTGTATATCCAAATTGGTAACCTGCATGTTTTGTAGGAATTTTAAGAATTACTTTTTTGGCCCCCCACTTGTGGTGAAAAAATTGGGTATTGGGCATTCAAGGTAAAAACCCCCCCTTTTTTTTAACCCTAATTTTTAAAAAATTTTGTTTTGCTGGGGGTAATTAAATCGAAAAAGTTTTTTATTAAAACATCTTTTTGTTTTTGGGGTTTTTAAAAGAGTTTTAAACAGAAAAAAGTCCTTTTGGTTTAAATCCAATTTTTAAATTTTTTCCCTTTTTGGGGAAAATTTTTTTGTCTGTGTAATTTAGAAGCCCGTTTTTGGAACCCCTTTTTTTTTTCCTTCCCAAATTTTTTTGGAATTTAAAACTGGATTTAAATTGGCAGCGGTTTGATTTTGTGCACCCGACACTACATTCTCATGTACACGTCCTTGAAGAGCTACTTTGGAAACTATGGGTAATCTAGCAGCTTCATCCATAGCTAGCTGTTTGAGAGTTCGTATAGCTTAAAGGGAGCACTGGCGGTCCCATAAGTGACAGTTTTCAATCTATAGATGACTGGTTCTTCATTAGCGCCTATTTTTCACATAATCCTGAGAAGATATCACGTTGAGCTGGATCAATGAGGATTTGTCGGAACATCATCTGATGTCGGTTGTGAAAGCATATTTGTGTTTGCGAAATCGTGTCATGATTTAAAAATTTCTTCCTTCACTTCACCTTTCAAGAGTATGTCATTTAGGCTTAAACCTGAAGTAGTAGACGCTTGAACCTATAAAACAACTCTTAATTTGGTAGTTGTTTTATCAGGCAGAAAGACTCCATGATGTGGAAGAAAATAACAAATATTGTTTGCGGATGTTTCATCAAAATGTTCTTCCACTTTTTCCATATGCCCCAAGTCTAAGTATTGTTGTATAATTCCCTTTATATAAATTTTCCATTTGTTTATCTTTAGATAATCTTCTCCAAAGCTGATCTAGTTCTTCATTGCTAAACCTTTTGAGTTTCCTAAGCCTTGTATGTCTTAACTGGCATTTGTACTACATATGGACCAGCTTCATTGCGGCTGTGAGTCATTTGATAACGATTTTCACAATATTCCTCTTCCTTGCTTAATGGCTTTTGACCTTCGTTAATTGTTTCTATTTCCCAAAATTTCTGAAATTATCATCAATGTTTTGATTCTGATATGAAACCACAATTTTGGGATTTTGTTTGCATGAATGTGTGGTTGGGATTGTGATGTATCCGAAAATTGATTCGGAAATACCAGTGCGTGGTAAAAATGGTAAAAACCAAATGAAGAGTCCCGTTAAAAACATCACCATTGTTTTAAAAAGAAACATATAATTACCAATTTATAAAAATTTAATTTGAAGAACTCCTCGGGAGTTAAATCACGTATGAACCCCCAGAATTATTCTGAAATGTTTGCAATAGAACATGAAGGAGGTAAGCTAGCAAATAAAGGCATATCAATACTTCAGTAGAAGATGAAGCAATAGTAGTACTTCCAACAGCAGAATTAATTGTTGAACATGAAGTTCCTAGGCTTATTTTTTTTGTTGTTGTAGGACATTGCTTAGATCAACTTTTCTTGCTGATCTGTCCATAAATGACTGGGGAACACATTTCAATGCAGATAAAAAAATTTCACATTTGAAAATCCTTCAATGGCAGTTGTTCATGATACAAAAATTGACATTATTTATTTATTTATTCAAAATATTGCATTAAAAATCTATTTGGGCCCTTCAGAAAAGTTAAGCCATTGTGTTACAAAACAATGTTAATGCAGGCCAATATTGGGCATCTTCCTTCCAACTCGGGAAAAGAGTATTCAACGGAACAAAAACGGACCTACGAAACCAAGTATCGCGGCCTCATCTTAAACGATAACATGACGTACGAACCTCACTTTTAAAGAAATAGAAAAAAAAGCTTGGTTGTGGTGGTACCATCTTCTTTGACACTGTGCATTACTACGGTTTCGTAGGCTGACCGAAGCATCTGCGTAACCTAAAGCATGAGTTTCACGTAGGAATCTGTAAGAATGTATCGATGTATTTTGAGTTCCTCCAGGGCTTGTAGAGATGACACAAAATTGAGTCACTCTGGTGCGATTGCATCAGGTAAGAATTCTTCCCAATTCAATTTTCTAAGCCATAATTTTTGTAGAAAGATTTTTGCTTTGTGATGACAGGCCTAATAGTCCAAGAGGGTCGTAAAGTCTTGCTATGACGCTTAAAACATCTCGTTTTGTATATGATGTCATTGAAGGATTGAGATTTGAACATGAAATAGTCTCTTGTTGGTTTCCAGCAATACCTAAGGTTTTATGGCTGATTCTGCGTTTGGGTTTAAAAGGAGTGTCTTGATCTGTAGATGAATTAAGAAGATCCTTCGAATTTAATTTTATTTATGTAATTTCATTCCACGTGTTTCCAGCATATTTTATAACTGGCATTGTAATTGGCGAGCAGTGTCGAGATTTTGTGCACCCGACACTACATTCCATGTACACGTCTTGAAGAGCTACTTTGGAAACTAAGGGTAATCTAAACTTCATCCCTAGCGCTGTTTGAGAGTTTTTGGGGAAAAAAAAGGGG
>BMAV01002030.1:0-142207 GCA_019973955.1 Trichonephila inaurata madagascariensis | reverse complement strand
ATGTGCAATCCGTTCGACAGCAAACTTTATTCTCTGGACAGTCCTCTCGTCTGCAGCAGTCTACCCAGTACTTAACACAACCAGGTCTTTTTCCTATGGTGGGCATTCATTTTCTCCTATAAAAAAATCAATAAAACGTTTGACTTTGAATACTTTTATATAATGATATAGGGTGTCCGAAAAGTGCAACTACAACTTTTAAAAATACAAAGATTTTCACTTATAGTGTTTTTATGTTCCATTGAGAAAATATTTAAGTTTCTGTTTAATGAAATGCAAACTAGATAGCGCAATGTCCCTGTTTTTCAGCATTTTCGTTTCAAAAGGGATTCACCGTAAAACAAGGGGCAGGTTGTATCAGGGCTTATCGAATAAATCTGCAACACATGTGGAACGTAAATGAGGCACCATCACACTGGAGTTAAAAGTGAGAAAAAGTTACTCAGGCGATGGATTGAAAAAGGAAATCACATAGCTAACCTCCCAGTGTACCCACTGATGTACCCCAACATGTTCTACAGTGGAGACAAGTTGCTTTGACTGCTTGATCACCAGATCTCTCTCCAATCGTGCACGAATGGGACATCATTGTGCGACAGCTTCAGAGTCATCCACAACCAGAATTTAACACCCTTATATTGACTTACCTAATGCTTCAAACATGTAATTGTATCCCACAAATGGATATCCGGTTCATGTGTGATATAATGCATGTACGTCTGCATCTGGCATTTACACCGTATGTACGATATTTTAACTTTTGAAGTGACTTTTCTCACACTCACATTAACTTGGGGTCTTAAGGTATCCGACTACGTTCGGAACCGTGATCTTGCAAAAGCGTATAAATGGATAATATTTATGATATCTAGCGGCAGTTAGATAGAAAACGTATATAAAATTGTTTAAGAATATTATTACAATAAAAAATTATTTAAGTACAATATTTTGACAAAAAATGAACACAGAAGGACCCATTTTCAATACATTCTCCTTTTATGAAAAATGCTTCTATTACAATAATATTTTGCCTATATATAGCTCAAACCTCTGTAAAAAAGGGCCCAACTAAATTTTTTTAAATATAACTTAGAAATGGGTTTATCCTGTTTTAAGACAACAGAGGGGAGAAATTTTTAAAAAACCCGATAATTATTTCAATTGGTGGTAACCTGAAAATAATGTGAATTTTTTAAAAATTTTTTCAGACTCTCTGGAGAGTCTTTACTTTATATAAGCGAAATATTATTTTAGGAGCATTTTTATAAAAGGAGAACATTTTGAAAAAAAAATTATTCTAAGTTAATTTTTTGCCGAAATATTGTATTTAAAAATTTGTTTTTGTCAAAATTTCCTTAAACAATTTTATACATCTATTCTAATCTAAGTGACACTAACCATCATGGAAATTATCCATTTATGCGCTTTTTTAAAATCATGGTTCCGAACGTAGTCGGATGCCTTAAAATGTTATCAGTTAAATATTTTACCTGAACAAACGTATCGCCGAAGCTTCATTAGCCTAAGGCAGTTTTTACTTGGCATTGGTTTTTTCCATCAGTGTATATCAGTATAATTCTTTGAAACCAGTAAAACTTAAAAGTATTAATTGGTAAAAGAGTTAAATTTTTAAATGTGTGTTTCAAAATGCTTAAAATACATATGACAACTTCTCTGAAGTCTATTATGATAGAATATTATAGGCTACTGAACGTTAAATTTAACAATACTCTAGAGCCTACAGTGCGGTCTATTTTACTATTTAAGAAAATTATCATCAATGTTCTTCCATTCTGCTTGCAAGATTTTAGTTTTATATAAACTTGATCAGCATTTAAAAATATAAGATTAAACTTTTCAAAAATAAACTGTTCTAATGTATTTTACAAATTTTAATAAAACCTTTCTGTCTAGAGTACACACACAGCCAGTTCTATCTTTTTACACGATTTTGAAATAACACGATTCATCAATATACTTTTTTACACGAATTTTTTGTTCTGAATTCTATTGTGTAATCTGAAGAAGATCAAATTTAGAGTTCTGTTAATCATATAAAGAATCTGACATTGTTAACTTCATCAAATTATAACGAATTAAATGTGTAGGTCCGTCGTCAGAATGGACGAAAACCGCACCACTAAAAAAGTCTTCAATGACCAACCAATTGGCACACGAAGAAAGGGCAGGCCGAATCTTAGATGGATTGATGTCCTAGAAAAATATATTCTAGTTTTGAGAACTAAGATTTTTGGAGAACACTAGCATGATGAAAGCTGACCTAGAAAAGGCTTCTTGAGAAGGGCCCAAAGGGGAATTTGGACTGGGGAGAATACGAAAAGGAAAGGATTTTATCACCCAGAACGGGTTAGGTTTAAAAAATTGTGTTAAAACTCATTCTTCAGTCAGTGTAATTGTATTTTGTGTTAAAGCCTTTGAATGAGATAGATTTGATCTAATTTATGACAGTTTACGATAATAAAGAAGTTGATAAGGCGAAGTCAAAGGTGAAGCTCAGGCATTAACTGCTGATTTATTTCACGAGGGCTTGAAATTTGCAACAAGTATGGAACAACATTTTCTACTTATTTCTGACAAACATTTAAAATTTCAACGTAATCAAGTTTTTATGCAGGTTCAAAAAAATTTTTAAAGCAACTGTGTGCGGAAAAACTGTACACAAATTTTAATATTTTATAGTAAAAATGAATTTTTTTTTTATAAATAAAAAACGGACTTCATTATTATTACTTTTTGCTAGGTTTTTTTTAGGTAAATATTTAGAGTTTTTACATCTTACACGATATTCTAAAGTTGTGGAGCATGACCAAATTTATTATATGTTGCATGCATTTTTTACACAATTTCTCACACGATTTTCTACAGTGTAAAAAAAGGAGCAGGGTGTATTTGTCAACTTACAGAGCAATTCTCTTATAAAAAGGCTATAGTTGCTAAGACTACAATAAATGTAGACATTCCATTCAATTCAGCAATAAATTCAAAGTATTAACTTTTACATAAAATATTTTGAAAAAATTATAAATTTATAGAAAGAGATGAATTATATACCATCTTGAGCATAGGTTTGTGTATATAGGTAGAACAGGAAGAATACCAAGGTAAAAGCAGGCCATACGAGTCTCATATTCTAAAATAAATATAACTATTAAAAAAGCTATTAATAATACCGAAGGTATTAAAAATTGTAATACTAATGTGAACATTGGTAAGATGCAGAAATATTTTTATTTACTTACAAGCATTTGAAAATTATTATTTAAAATGTAACGCAAAAAACCTTTTTCTATGTAGCGGGGCATTTACTGATAGTTATTGCAATAAATGCAATATTTGTTCTTAAGAATAAAAACTTACCACAAATTCATAAATTAAAAAAATAAAAAAGGTAATATTGAATGGACATTATTTCCCCAAAAAAAAATTTTCTTCTTTCCATAAAAATTTTGCTACAATATTTTCAGAGATATCTGTGAGTTGACCGAATTTGAATAACTCTGTCTTAGGAATTCATCTTAATACTCTATCATTAACCTCTTTATATTATTTGGCCTAAGTGTTCATTTTTTAAAAAATTACTTTGAGGAAACTCATAAATAAATAAAAGCAATGATATATATTTACTTATAAATATAAATATTTTATAATAAATATAAAGATTACATTACACCAAAAATAAAGCAGATATTTACCTTTGAATGAATAAGATAGAGAGAAAAGAAAGAAAAATTCAGAGAAGTTTTACCACTCAAAAGCTAAATATACCCCTTCTACAAGAAATTATTCAGCAGATTAAATGTTATCTGAAGAGCCACTGTGGACCAGAGATGGTAAAACTGAGGTTTATATCAGGGTCATCCATGCGGAACTCAAAAAATACTAACAAATGTCATAATAATTCTATGAAATTTATATTATTATTTCCCTACTAATTAACAAAGTAAACTTTTTCGGGAAAAAACTTAAATGCACTTAATTTTGTAATCTTTCATAAAATTTTATCCATTATTCTTTAAAAAATATTCTTCGAATTGATTATTTTTGCAACCATTCACTCAAGAAATCTAAGAAAACTTATGTGAAATCCAGAGTTTGTTCATTGAACGAAGAACATTGAGAAATACAAAAATTTCTTAAAGACAGGAAATAACACAGGGTTGAAAAAGACAGGAACTGCTGGGAAAATAATTTTATTGTTCCTAACATGGATGTCACATGAAAGAAATAAGCATTCTAAAACGTTTTAATTGAAAATATTTCAATATTAAAAGAAATTGAGTAATGTTAGAAATATTTGTTAGAAAAAGCGAGTGCAGTAGAAATTTCTTATTATACTCATGTGCTTTTATTAAATCTTCGTAGCAGAATTAAATTTTTCACAAAAAGTCATTTCTCAGTTTTATAGGAAAGTGAAATACCATATAATTTATTTATCCTTATTATCTTAACCCAGATTGAATGTTAGTAATAGTACATTAAAAATATAATGTTCAAATAGTGTTATTATTCAGAACTATTATAACACTACACACTGAAAATCAATAATGATGAACAAACATACACTTGAAGTTATAAAAGTTTATTTTTTGCACATTTTCTTCTACTCATATAAGTGTCAATTTCTTGAAAATAAATGTGATGGGGGGCTATCACTTTTTGCAGAAGAGCTCTTAACCCTTAACTTCGCAATTTTTTAAATTTCAATGAAAAAATTATATCTGCTATTTCTCAATTAATAATAAAAGGGGAAAATATGAAAAAAAAATTAAACAGTTTTAAAATAAATTTCAGTCATTTTTTTTTCCGCAGTAGTGCTGTAAATTGCAAAACATTTTTTTTTATGAGGATTTTATTATTCATCATAAAATGTTGAATTTCTTACCTGGTAATTTATTTTGTCAATAAACAAGAGGAAGCATAAAACATAATGGGTTCTTTTTATAGCAAAAACACAGTACTTGAGACATCAGAGATTTTTATAATTGTTGTGATTTCTGGAAAAAATGTACTTCCACACATCTTGTGACAAAATTAGAATATATTTCGTTGCAGTAATCTTTTTTTCTCATGTAAGTAATTTGTAGGTATTTAAAAAAATATTGAGTCTGTTAAATTAAAATAAATCATTAAGAGTTAAAGTTCATTACTGTCATTCATTTAAGTTACGAACTTTATTTTTATTGCCAGTTTTTTAATGGTAACATCTCAAAAAACATGTCAAACTTAATTTTTGGAAACCAGTGCACATTCAGTACTTTCTCACACAGGAAAAAATCTAATTCAGAGTAAAAGAAATAATAAAAAGATTAATTTTTTTACAAGAGTATATTTTCTAAATGACGTTACAGTAGTTATCTTTAAAACAATAAGGACTATAGATTCTAGGTTTATGGTTGACAAAACAAGGTCTCAGTTCTTGATATTATTGTGCCGACTACATTCAACTCGGGATCCCTAACTGGAACAAAATTGTTTCTAAAACAAACCTCATTTAGAATTGAGTCCTAATATACATTGAAGTTTGATACGGGCAAATCGAGAATAATGATTAAATGTTAAGGTATCCGACTACGCTCGGAACCGTGATTTTGCAAAAGCGTATAAATAGATAATATTTATGATATTTAGTGTCACTTAGATAAGAAAATGTATATAAAATTGTTCTAAAAATATTATCATAATAAAAAATTATTTAAGTACAATATTTTGACAAAAAATGAACATAGAATGACCCATTTTCAAAACATTCTCCTTTTATGAAGAATGCTTCTATTATAATAATATTTTGCCTGTATATAGCTCAGACCTCTGTACAGAGGTTGAACTAGAATGTTTTAAATATATAACTTAGAACTAGATTTATCCATGTTTTACTATAACAGAGGGTAGAAATTTTCAGAAAAAAACGCCGACAATTATTTCAATGGGTGGTAACTCTGAAAATAATGTGAATTTTTCAAAAATCCTAGTTCAGTCTCTCTAGAGAAGTTTTTACTTTATATAAGAAAAAAATATTATTATATAAACATTTTTCATAAAAGGAGAACGTTTTAAAAAAGGTTATTCTAAATTAATTTTTTGCCAAAATATTGTATTTAAATAATTTTCTTTTGTCATAATGTCCTTAAAACAAGTTTATACATGTATGCTAATCTAAGTGACACTAAGTATCATGAAAATTATCAATTTATGTGCTTTTGTAAAATCACGGTTCCGAAAGTAGTCGGATACCTTAAATAGGTTATCGTCTCTATCATGCAGTACAAAATTAAGAAGTTATGACTTGATATGTAAATTCATTTCGTAACTAAACCACTTTAGTTATACCCATGATATGGTAAGAGCATGGCAGTACATATACACAATATTCTATGACTCATTCTCTTCTTATTCTTCTCGTAACACTCCGACATCATTTCAAAAAGTTAATACTCAGTCGCGTACAGCAATAACTTCAACAGATTTCTTCCAGTTTGAGAACTTTTCTGGTTAGCTGTATTTCCATGTTTCTTCCATTCATAAAACATTTAAAATGCGATGAAAAAGCATATAAATTATAATTAGAATCTGACTACTTTAAGCCAAAAATTCGATAGTATTTAATGAAAGAGCACTTAGAATAATATTTTACAATTTTGAAATCAATTCCAATACAGTAGAACCTATTTTTGAGCGGGCATTTTTTATGCAAATTTTTTTGCGAGATTTGTTTTGTGCGATCTTTTTTTATGCGGTGTATGAATTTCATTGGCTTTGGTGCCACTGCGATATTTTCTATTTATTTACCAGTGGCGTAACGGAAGAATGTTAGGACCCTCCCCCTACCCTGAAAGTCAGGTTTCGCATTTTATAAATTGGGTAAATACGTATTTAGAGTTAGTCGGGCCTTCAGCTCCTAGAGTCCTGACACCCCCCGTGATGCGTTGGTGTACGCTACGCCACTAAAATGTAGACACTTTAAGACACTCTGTTTATTTGTTATAAACAGTCTCCCGACAATGCACATTCAGTTGATTTCTCTCAACGCTCCAGCAGCCCGTGCTTGATTGAAAACGAAACTTTCAATGACAGTGACATTATCAATAATTTAATAGATTATGAAAACGGACAAGAAAAACGGATTCTTTGAGAGCGGATAAAATTATGCAAGGATCCAGCTTTCCAACAAACTGTAAAAGCATTTTCTTAAAATAGATACCAATTAAGAAAGGAGTATAAAATTCCAAAAAGGGCTTCAATCATGTATACCTGGTTATCGTGACATTTACAAGCAACTGTGTGACCACCCATCCTTCGTCACAAAATCTTATCTCTTACTTTATGTTACCAAAAAATAAATTAATTGAAATTGTACCTTCAAGTGACGAAAGAGATTTTGAGCTTATTCATCACAGGGCTTTGGATTACAAAGATTAGAAATGAATTATGTATGTGCATTTTGAAAACTTATCCATGTATATAATGAAAAACTATATGTTTTTAAAATATTTCCTTGTGTAAAATTTAATTATTAATTTTGTTTTGGAAGTACTCTTACATAAATTTCGTAAATAATTGGCACATTTTATAAATGCAATTTTTTATGCGGTCCCCATCCACCGTATAAAAAAAATTTATGTTGTATTTCCACGAATTAGTTTGTTATATGTAATAATTTATGAAATTTTTGAATATTTTTTTGCGTTTATTTTTATGCGGTCCCTATCTACCGCACAAAAAAAGGTTCAACTGTACTTATAACAGCTTGTACAAAGATCAGAGATGGGTTGATATTTCATTCATTACTTTGTGGTATGACTTTTTGAAAAAATTCAAGAATTCCTTAAAAATTTAATTATATAAAAACGTAATTGAGCTACTATCAAAAAGAATAACTAAAAAATTTAAAATGTTCGTCAGTTTTCCTCTAATTAATTTAACTTCAGGAAGAGAATATAATGAAACATTTCGCTCTTGTTAAGTAAACATTTTCTTGAAAACATCTTACAATTATGTATTCCTTGAAATCAATGGCGCACACAAGGGGTCCTGGGGGTCTGGACCCCCTTCTCCCAAAAGCTCATGATTTTTTTTCCGATTGATTATTATTATAAGTATATAGTACGTAAAATTTAATTATTTGTCATTAATGATTAATTTTACTAATTAATTGTAATTATTTATTCAATAATTAGTTTTACTGTGTTTTGTTTCCGAAAATCGACAAAATCAAAAGGAGCATGATACAAGAATGGTGAACTTTCAACCCCGGACCCTCCCCTTGAAAAATTCCTGTGCGCTACTGCTTGAAATTCTTTGTTTTCTTCTAAGAAACTGAAAAATAATTGACGTAATAATTTCAAAATTCATTTTTGATTACAAACATATTTCTTCATTTTCTTAGAGCAGTCTTAATAGTTAAAATTTAATTAGATTTATAAGAGGAAAAAGAAATTTGAATTTCATTCAAAAACTTCTGGAATAACAAATGGGATCTATTGATGACACTCCAAAAGTTTGAGGTATTTGGGAGAATATTATAATTGAAAGATCTTGATTTATAAAACCAATAGCAGATATGGATATTGGATCCATAACAAACTGTATGACAATCCTATTATTAAAATAAGTTTATTAATTAGTTAGTTTAAGTTTATGGTAAAAAGATAAAATTTTGAGAAGCTCAATCACGAAAAATTAAATATTTCTTATCTGATATAAACAGAAGGGACGGAGACCAACTAGAACGACTCTCAGATGCACGCACATCCCCTACTATTCTATTTTATATCATCAACTCAATTTTAATTCACTCACTTCAAGTAATTCAAATTTACAGATTACTTTTCCTTTGTAACAGGGTGATAGTTAAGGTATCCGATTACGTACGGAACCGTGATTATAAAAAAGCGCATAAATGAATAATTTTCATGGTATTTAGCATCATTTAGATTAGAATACATGTATAAAATAGTTTTAAGGACATTTTGACAAAAAAAAATTATTTAAATATAATATTTCGGCAAAAAATTAACTTAGAATAACCTTTTTTCAAAACGTTCTCCTTTTATAAAAAATGCATTTATAATAATAATATTTTGCTTAGATAAAGTAAATACTACTACACAGAGTCTGAACTAGAATTTTGAAAAATTCACATTATTTTCAGTTACCACCCATTGAAATAATTATCGACGTTTTTTTCTTAAAATTTCTCCCCTCTGTTGTAGTAAAATATTGATAAATCCACTTCTAAGTTATATATTTCAAAAGTTCTAGTTCAGCCTCTGTACAGAGGTATAAGCTATATTCAAGCAAAATATTATTATAATAGAATCATTTTTCATAAAAGGAGAAAGGTCATTTTATGTTCATTTTTTTTCAAAATATTGCACTTAAATAATTTTTTATTGTAATAACATTCTTAAAACAATTTTATATACGTTTTCTAATCTAAGTGACACTAAATATCATAAATAATATCAATTTATCTCGGTTCCAAACGTAGTCGGATACCTTAAACTTTAAATGACATCAAATATCAGATTATTGGGGTAAAGTTTACAACCAAGTTTAGTGGACACACTGTATATAGTATGTGATCAAAAGTATCATAACTTCTGTATGTTTTGCTTTTCTCACATATAAACCAAAAATTGTATGATTTGAGGTCAGCTTTGATGCAATAACAGTTGCCATTCTGGGAAAAAGGCTATTCTCTAATTTTCAAATGTTTCAACAGGAATTGCAAGACATTCTTCCAGAACACTAGTCAACCCTGACACTGATTTGGAATATTATAGTCTAGTTCTCAATCAATGTTCTTATTCATCTTTTAGATGTTCTGTAGTATTTATATCTGGACTTCCAGTTGTATTTTGTTTTGTTGTATTGACAGAACACACGTGTGGGCTAAACATGTCTATTTCAGATAATAATACAGACAAAGTGATATATTATATAAATTTTAAATGATGTAAGTTTTATTTTGCAAAATAATACTTGTTTTAAAAACAGTTGATTGCTCTTTGATTTTTAACTTCTTTCTCCTTTTAACTAAAATTTAATACCAAGCTTTTAATAAAAAAAATATTGCTAAGTACAGTATGTAATAGATTTAATAACGTCAAACACTCAAGTATCCCTGTGAGAAACGAGAAAATAATAAACAAATTTAAAATTAAGCAAATAAATGAGGTTGTCAATTGAAATAATATAAAAAACATTTTTAAGTTAATTCCTACTTAGGTCAACAAAGAAAAATTTTGTTTTAGCTAATTAAATCTATCTAATGAATTAATATTTGAACAAAAAACTGTATTAAAAAAAAGTGTCATCCACTACAAGTTTTAAAAAATGTATTTAGAGCCAAGAAAAATTTCATTAGGAAAACTTACTGGCGCCATCTATTGGTGCTAGTTCTAACTATCATCAGAAATAACGCAGAATAAACTTAAAAAATAAACTTTAATTTATGAATTAATATTTCAAAAAAGAACTGTATTAACATCAAGTGTCATCCATTACAAGTTTAAAAATGTATTTGAACATCAGAGAATGAATAAAAATTATTTTATTAACGATTGAAAATGGAACAATATATATATATATATATATAAAGGAGAGAGTGAACTAACAGTAGAAATTGAAAAAAGTATTTAATTAAAGGAAAGAAAGAATTGTAAATACATTTTCTTGAAAATTTTAACCGTTCAGTTTTAATACTTTATTTTTATCACTTGGCTCTTCAATTTTTTTTTTTTTTATTTCATCAATCTTACAATTTTAAGTAAGGTTTGTCCGGTACAGTGCATAAATGAATTGCTACAAAGATGATAAATAATGCAAAGGTATAACGAAGTCATTTAAAATTTCATTTTTACAATTAAATACGAGGAAAATAAATTAGTCTGAAAAAGGTTAAATATGTAGAAATAAAATAGATTAAAAACAACGAAGACGAAAAGTCATTTCACAGATATTCAAAAAAACATTTTTGAATTCTTAAGATGGCAGAATAAACGGATTTTAAAAAGTATTCAGCAAGACTCATTTTCTTGTAGCTTTTGGTATAAAAATCCATTTTTTATTAGTTTTTTTTTTATTTAAATTATATATATTTATTTTATCCTTTCTAATTAAATAAAAAATAAATTTTTGCAATTAGTTTAACTTTTTAGAAACATTCCTCACTTTTATTTTTCTATCTATTTCTAAAAGAAAGAAAATTTATAATTTATTTATATTAAAGACCTTTTCTTTTTAATTTTTCCCGTTTTAAGTTTTTTTTTTTTTTACGGAACGTTAAATTGCCTGATATTGCACTGATTTTTTACTGTTTTTTTATTCATTATTTCGTCAGTCATTGTTTTACTTATTTCATTTAACATTCAAAGTCTTCAGAAGTCCATTATTTTAAAAAATCCCAGCCTCAAGATTCAATAAAGAAGCCAAGACAATTTTAAAAACAAGAAGACTGGCATTCCTCGCAAAAATTTGAAATCATGAGCAATATGTGAATGACTTAAGAATGAAATCATTATTTTGTTTTGATTATGAAAGGGTATAAGAAAAGAATATAGAAAAAGAGATGACAGAATGCATCACAGATGTGATGTAAGAAAAAATGGTGTAGCGAACATGTATCTACATCAACCGGTTTAACGAAATCTTGATTGTGTTTGAGATATATATATATATATAAAAGCAAGATGGCCAAGTATAGAAAAATTAATTTTTTTCATTATTAACGCACTGGATTATTTATGACCTTTTGCCTGTATTAGAATCTAGAACATTTTTAATATTGCCGAAAGATATCATTTGGCTGCTTTTGTGATGGACTTCGTCTTTTTGAGTAAACTTCGGGGATTTAAATGCAAGAAAATAATAAATTTTCATAGTTTTAAAAGCTCTTATTGGTGTAATAAACAAACAAGAAATTCATAAATGGGGTCAATTCGTTGTTGAATGTATAAAGTTAACTAATGGTATTGAAAAATGACCTATTTTGCTCTACACAAAATGGCTTCCATTGCAAAGTACGATTCTACTAAAAATATGCGTGCAAAACTAATCTCTCTCTCTCTCTCTCTGAAGAAGCTAAAAATACAAAAATTAACAATAAAGACAAGAAAAGTGATTAGATATTTTCTCAAAGAATTATGTGTTTATCTTCATCGGTTCTATTTTGTTATTTTCATATTGTTGATTCAACGTATTTGAGAACACTTTGTCCTTTATTTTGAAGTTTAAAATTATTTTAAAGACAATAATAAAAGTAGATGATTCAGTATTTCGTCATTCATTAAATTTATTTCTTTACTGAAGTAAATTTTGCACTGAAAAACAATTCCTTCTTATTTGTTGCTTGTAAATGGTTATTTGATAACTATGGCACTTTCTGTTAAAACGCATTGTTATCATGGCAGAAACATTTGTTTGACTTTATAGTTAAAGTTTTTGTATAACTTAGAAGTACAACTTAATAATTTAAGGAATGAAACTCATTCCGTATAACTTTTGTAACATAACTGTTTACGCAAACAAGTAATTCGGGATCTTGAATCAATACTTAAAAATAGTGATGCATACTTATTTTTAAAGTTGAGCTGAAGAAAATTTCATCTTCATCTCCAAACTAATAATTTACTAAGGAGCAACAATATTTCATTAAACTTCAGTTTGTCACCTAATAATATTTGCTAATGGAAATTTTAGCTCTAAACTTAAGGTATCCGAGACTACGTTCGGAACCATGATTTTGAAAAAGCTTATAAAAGGGTAATATTTGTGATATTTAGAGTCACTTAGATTAGAAAACGTATGTAAAATTGTTTTAAGAATATTACTACAGTAAAAATTATTTAAATACAATATTTTAACAAAAAATGAACATAAAATGACTAATTTTCAAAACATTCTCCTTTAATTAAAAATGCATCTGTAATAATAGTATTTTGCCTCTATAAATCTCAGACCTCTGTACAGAGGCTGAACTAGAATTTTTGAAATATATAACTTAAAAGTGGATTTTTCCATATTTTACTACAACAGAGGGGAGACATTTTAAGAAAAAACGCCGATAATTATTTCAATGGGTGGTAACTATGAAAATAATGTGAATTTTTAAAAAAGATTCTAGTTCAGACTCTCTAGAGAAATCTTTATTTTATATAAGCACACACAAAATATTATTATTATAGAAACATTTTTTATAACAGTTGAACGTTTTGTGTGAAAAAAGGTTATTCTAAGTTAATTTTTAGCAAAATATTGTATTTAAATACTTTTTTTTTGTTATAATGTCCTTAAAACAATTGTATGCATGCATTCCAATCTAAGTGACACTAAATATTAGGAAAATTATCCATTTATGCACTTTTTTAAAATCACGGTTCCGAACGTAGTCGCGGATACCTTAAATAAAAATCAATGAAACAAAAACATTCACAAGAATTTAAAAAATTTAATACAAAATTTTCAATTTTTTGGAAAAACGAAATATTTATTGAGTTTTTGGAAAATAATCTGTTATTTTTCTTTGCATTGTTTTCCATAAAATTGTCAACAAATTGTTGGATATCGTCCATTTTGTTATTCATTTCACCATTGGAATGTACGTCTAAATAATAGTGCAAACTTTTCATGATATTCTTCATTTCGGAACAGAAGCTGCATTATTCATTTAATTTTCATTGTCTTAATCTGCATGCTATTTTTCGAACTTTGAACAAACTCTAAAATGTTTTTGTCTGCCATAATTGGGGCTATACACCCATTTTCATCATCTACTGCAATAAATTTTTTTCGATAATGCAATAGGACCAACCAATCCGGCTGTTTGTATTTTGTTCATTCGCAAAAGGGAAATATTTTCGTGTTAAGCGATTCTCGTTTCATGTTAAAAGATAAAATGCGTGAAAATACATAGTAGTTTGTCGAAACACTTGTATATTATTTCGTGTTTACTGATATTTCGTCTTAAGCGTTTTCGCGTAAAGTGTATTTCATTGTATATAGTCAAGATTCAGAACAATGTTTTTATCATTAGATATAACTCAAAGTTATGAAATGAAACATGCAGATTTTTGAAGGTTCGTAGTAAAATTGAACTTAATTATCCATTTGCCGAACTTTTCTCAAAATCGAAGAGAAATGGTGAAACCTTTTTGTAGATAACAAGGAATTAAATTTCATCACCTGAGAATTAATATATGTTACTCAATTAATAAATCCAATCAACATGGCTGTGGGTAGCCTAGTGGTTAGAGCATCGGACTCCAGACCGGAAGGCCTGGGCTCGATGCCCGATGCCACCAAATACCCTCCGAGTACACACGGAGTACGTGCTCGTTAAATCAGTGGGTTTGAAAGTCTTGTGGGCTGAATCACGAGTGCAGGGGACTGGAGAATATTTCCCTCTCCTTCAGTTCCATGTCTAAATTGTGGAGGTTGCGATATGTGGTGTCGCCATCTATCGTCCCTCCGGGGAATTTCGCCGAGCTAATTCGTACTGTCACCTGTATGGTTCTCAAGGCCATCGACAAGCGCACTTCTAGCCCCTTGCCACGGTGAATTTCGTGGGCCTCGTTCTGACTACGTCAGACAGGTGGCATTAGCCACAACAACATAGCTAATATATTAATTGATTAATTTACAAATTTTAGAAAATCTGGTATGCGTGCTTTTTATATTAAACCAATTCTTCAACATGGATATTAAGCTATATTTCACATTTTGTAACATTCCCTTGGATTATGTTTGATGTTAGAAAAATAACGCAGTAATAATTTCTCTAGGGTTTAAAAGATGAGTGGTTTTACCAAAGAATAGTATTTTTATATAATATATCAAATTTCTCTCTCTATGACAGTAAATAAAATATGTTTCCTTCTAGAACATAATTCCATGCCGAAGCTAATGTGGAATGCAATGGCTTTGTGATACTAATTTCCCATAAAAATATTCTGAACTTTTACCTTCATTCTAACTAACACAATTTTAGTGTTTTATATAATGTGTCAAATTTCTCTTTCTATGCCAGTAAATAAAATATGTCTCCTTCTAAAAAGTAATTCCATGCCGAAGCTAAGGTGGAACGCAATGGCTTTGTGATATTAATTTCCCATAAAAATATTCTGAACCTTTATCTTCATTCTAACTAACTCAATTTTAGTGTTAAAGTATGTTAAACATCAACTAATCGAATGAATGTTTTCTAAGCAACCCTGAAAATTCCACACCCTTTAAGATTCTCTAACTTGAGTGCTGCAATTCGATATAGGTAGACGTTACTAACAAGTACTCGAATCCTTCTCAGTGGGGGGCAATCGAACACACCATATAACAATGGACACTTTAAACAATGATCTCGAATTACACTCCATTAACTGCAGTCGATCACTAGCAAGGGTTTGCAATTACATTGAGCGACGAAGCGACAGAAAATCGTTACCTTCATACAATGCGCAATGGCTGTGCTGCGATTCTTCTGAAATGTATACTGTAAAGCGCTATACACGAATAGAGTTTTCTTCCTATTAGAATTTACTACGTGTTGAAAAACTTATCATTTGTTTGCTGTTATTTTTAGCTACAAAAGTTCTCATGGAATAGTTTTTCCAGAATTGAATTAATGTTATTTTTCATTAATTGTCCCCCTTTACTTGTTTCCGTACGAAATATTTAACATTTGTTAAACTCATGAAAAATGCACATGTGTAAATCTCATTCTTTGAAATATTTCAAGTGATTTAATACTTTATCTAATCCTTTTAGTATATATTGTTTAATTTTGGGCATTGTTACTTAAAAGTTTGAAGTATAATTGTTCCAAATTACCTTAAACTTCGACATTAATTACTATATATAACATTTTTAAACTAACAAGGGGAGGGCACGACTAAGGAAATTCATTTGGGATCGAGACTTGGTGTAATAGTAGTACTCTTTTAGGGTGTTAACCCCTCAATGTAATTCCGTCGAATGTCCAGTCAATTCGGAGAAATCAGCCTTCGAAATTCATGCTTAGCTTTTATACAATTAAATTTTAATTTTACGCACCGAGTTCGTAGCTTGATTGGTAAATCGTCTGCTTTCTATGCCGGAGGTTAGGGTTCGATTCCACGCGATCAATTTTTTTCTTCAATTCATTTAATTATTTTTTTTAATTAAATAAATTTATTTATAAAAGGTTTATTAAATATTAAATAATATTTTTTGTAATTATTTTGAATTTTACAAAATAAAAAAAAAATTTTAAATATATAATTTAAATTTTTTACTAGTAAAATTATTAAAAATTATTATTAATTAAAAATATTTAAAATAATTATTAAATAAAAATATTTAAAATAATTATTAATAAAAATTATTAATAACTAAAATTAGTAAATTAATTATTATTTATTAAAATTAATTAATTAATCACTATTTATACTAATTAATTAATTAATATTTATTATAATTAATCAATCACTATTTATTATAATTAATTAATTATTATTAAGCATTAGTATTAATAAGAAATATTATTAATTTATAATTAAATTTATTAATTTATAATTAAAATTATGAATTTATAATTAAAATTATTAATTTATTATTAAAATTATTGTTTATTATTAAAATTATGATTTATTACTGAAATTATGATTTATTACTGAATATTATTAATTTGTCAAAGAAATTATTTACATAAATTTATTAAAAATTTTTAAATAAACTTTTTGAAATTAAATAAATTTATTTGAAAAGGACTTATTAAATATTTTATAAAATTGTAAGATAATTTATTTAATAACATATAAAAAAGCCATATTTTTTATTATATTAATTGTAAAATAATTAATTTAATAATAATAATATATTTTATAACTGAGATTTTATATTATATATAATATTTTATTTAAAGTATATAGTATTTCACAGTATAAAACTATTTACAACTAATTTTTTTTGTAAAATATCATTTAATATTTATTATATATTTTATTATAAATTTTTTTATTAATATAAAATATTTATAAAATTTAATATATTATTTATATATATATAATCAAAAAAATTTTTTTTTATAAATACAAAATAATTAAAAAAATATCATTTAATATTTAATAAACCTTTCATAAATAAATTTATTTAATTAAAAATAATTAAATGAATTGAAGAAAAAATTGATAGCGTGGAATCGAACCCTAACCTCCAGCATAGAAAGCAGACGATTTACCTATCAATACGAACTCGTTGGGGAAAAATTTAAAAATTTAATTGTATAAAAAGCTAAGCATGAATTTCGAAGGCTGATTTCTCCGAATTGACTGGCCCTTCGAAGGAATTACATTGAAAGGGGGAACACCCCAAAAGAGTACTACTATTACCAAGTCTCGATCCCAAATGAATTTCCTTAGTCGTGCCCTCTCCCCTTTTAAGGTTATTTTCCATTACTTTATACCTTTTTTTTTTTTTATTTTAGAAAAAGTGCAATATATTTTTCAATTCCTACTTTAGCTCATTTATATATATATATATTATATATCATATATTATCATATATATATATATATATATATATATATATATATAATATATATATATATATATATATATATATATATATATATTATATATATATATATATATATTTATATATATATTTATCTCGTTCAAATTTTCAATCATTAATAAAATACTTTCTATTCATCCAGTCAAGTTCAAATTTTTTTTAAAACTTGTACTGGATAACATTTAATGTTAATACAGTCTTTTCAAATATTAATTTATTAAATAAATTTAATTAAATAAATTTAGTTTAATTAATTACCGGTTTTTGACGCCAACATAGATTCGTCTCCAATGTTGTTAATATGTAACTGTTAAAACAATGACAAAATTTGGCGTCGAAAACCGATTTTTCAGCCAAACTGGGTGTGCATTGTTACAATAATGCAGACAAATCATGCTCTTGTTTCAATTCCTGCTATTAGCTTACACTCTCTCTATATTTATCTTGTTCAGACTTTAAGTCGTTAAAAAATTACATTTTAAAGTGCTTAATTGAGCTGAAATTTTATCTACACGATTATTTTGGATGACAAAACGGTAATTTAATGATAATTAATAAAATTAATTGATTAAAACTAATTTTTCAAAGAATTATAAATACAGTCACTATGGCATCATTTTTGGCGAGGTGTCAAAACTTTAAAAGGTTTTTTTCACATTTTAAATCACTCATTTCAGCTAAAAATTTATACACGATTGTTTTGGATGGCAATACAATACTTTAATGGTAAGTAAAAGGAATTAATTATCCCTTAATCTTGTGATTCTGTCATATGTATATTCATATTTATATTAATTGTAATTATTTTGTTTGTAAAAAGTAACTATAAAATAATTTCATAGTAGGAAATTGACTTAAATTTTTTTTTATGTTACTTATTGAAGTAATACTCATCATTAAAGGAGCTTCTAACTTGAATTCCATTTCAGAAATGATGTAGAATTGGAAAATAAAACTTGATTTTATTTTATTATTTGTGTAACATATTGGGATCAGCTTTTATATATAGAAACATTTCGCTTCCTTACGTATATATATAATCTACAAATATGGAAAATTAAAAACTCAGGAAAACGAAGGAATTGAAAGAAAGGAAGAATAAAAATGGCTTAATCTCTTCTTTACATAAACTTCATTTTCAAGAGAACTTGAAACAGAAAAACGGTTCCCTTTATTTTATGAATTTTTGCTCACGCTTATTATATCATGAACTTCTTTAATTAGTCGAAATTAAAAGATAGTTTTAAAAAATTATTAATTTACTAAAAGGCAGGGAAACAATATATATTCTGACATAATATATAAAATATTTTCACATAATTTTTTTATAAAGTACGGGTAATTATTTTTTAAATTGGTTTTATTTCTGGAAAAAAATCAAATGATTACTGTTTTCCCCCACCTTATCATGTAAAAAAGTATAAAATTTAGTATATTTTCGATAGTTTTACTTTTTTTGGGTTGTTTAGCTTTTTAAATTTATAATTTTGCTGAACGTGCATTAACTGTATGGGGAGGTAGGCGCGATGAAAATTATGATTGAAAATTGTGTCGCAAATATTGAAAGTTTGAGAAGCACTGCTTTAATGTAATAAATATTTGCATCGCATTTATTTTCTGAATCCAAAAAAAATTAATGATTCGTTACTATATACATAAAAATTTATTCCACATTATTATACCAAAAATTAATAATTAATAATATTTTTGAGTACTGGATAATATTTCTATATAAACGCATTTATTACTTATCCGTTATTGGTCAAGTTTTATTATTCAATGAGTTAAAAATTTATTCATTAAAAAAATTATATTTTTACTTTAAAAAAATGGGAATTTTTTTAAAAGAAAACATGTGAATCTAAAATTCAATAAGAATGATATTTATAAATGTTAATTATTCGGATAAAAAAGATGGAAGAATGAAAGTTTAGTAACATAAAAATTGTATTAAAGATAAAGTTTGATCATATGTCTGTCCTTTTGTTGTTCGGAATTTACAGAAGGATGTGCCGCTGCATACCCCCTTCCTAGAGAAGAAAGTTTGATTTTTTTTTTGCTTGACTTTCTGAACAATACTGAGTGAAGGTTGTTTTCCAGCCAATTGCTGCAATAGTTATGCATCTCCAATAGGTTTGAGTGTCGTTAGAACGTTTTTTGTGTATGTTGCCGGGAAATTTCTTGTTTAGATGAGGAGGCCTAGTTGACGCGTGTGCCGTTGCCATTTTGAATCACTTCTCGTGGTTTATTGAGAACATCTTTGTTAGATTCTCTATCCAATTAATGTATAATCAAACAGTATCGTTAGGTTGTGATGTCAGTTTTCTATTCCTGGGTCACCACGTCGGCGACAAGCTGTTGACCTTGGCAGGGTTTTATTTGATCCATCGACCTACCCGTTCACAGCTACGCTGTCCCAGACCCGGGTATCCCCCTTTTCCTTGCGGGCCACTTCGGAAAAACATTAAAATCTCGCGGGACGCACATAAAAATATGTACCTTTATATCAGATTTGAAAACAAAAAATAATTTATTGGAGTGAAAATTTAAAACAGAATGAATTATTATTATTGTTTTCAGTATTTTTCATGTATACAAATATAGATAATATAATAATGTTTATATAATATAATAATGCAATGACCCAAAAAAATTTTAAAAAATATTACAGTTGCCATTTTTTTTTGAAAATTAGGGTTTTTCCCTTTTTTGAATTGATTTTCGTTAATCTTTGGGGAAAAAATTTGATTTCCCAAATTTCGCAAACGATTAAGTATGCATTCCCCTTTATCTTAACCGTCTTGAATATTTTTTTTTTAAATTTAAAAAACATCTCGGGTTGCCTCTTGCATTTTGGGCACCCCAAACAAAAAGGAGGGGGAAAATGAAAATTAACACAAAAGAGAATCATGGGGCCATCCAAAATAAAATGATATAAATAATGCAATTCAAAAATTTATTAAAACGAAATTTTTACTATAGAAAAATCAAATGTAACTGTTTAATAAAATATAAATTTTTTTTTTTTTAACCCAAAAAGGACTTTTTCTATTATAAAAAAGGATTTTTTTTTAAAACAAGAAATTTGACAGGCAAATACATTGTAGATTTATATATATATATATATAAAATTTTCCCCCCAAATAAGTTTAAAAATGAAAAAAAATTTTTTAAAACCGTGATTTTTAAAAATTTTTTTAAATAAAGTCGGGGGGCCCCGTGGGGGGCCCCCTGCCTTAGACGACTGGGGATAAAAGGAAACCCCCTTTTTTGGCCCGGGTTGAAAAAAGGCTTTTTATTCCTGGGGCTTTTGTTGCTTGCGACATGCGGAAGAAGGTACCGCTGCAACCTCAAAAAATGGATGTGGTATTATATATCACTGTTTTTATGTAGTGCTGCGATTAAGACACCCCGTATAGCTAACTGATTGATTCCATTCAATAACATAAATTTTAAAAAAAAAACAGTGATTCAGAAAATTTGATGAATCTGTGAATTAATTGATAGACACTATTTAAAAAGACATTTGAAGTATTGAGGTAATAAGTTAATCAAGTATAAGTGAGTCACACACACACATAAACTTGATTAAGCTTAAATTCGAAATGCATCATTTTGTAAAATAGTTTAGCATGTAAATTAACTTATGTCAACATAAATGCGATTCTAATTTTAAATATAGTTCCTTTATCTTAATTTAAATGTAGAATTTGCAGAATAAAAACTTATTAATTTCATAAGGAGCTTAAATTTCTGTTTAGTTACGAAATTGCGGAACTAACACGATATTTTTATGCGCGGATAATATTTCGTTGTTTGTGAAGATTATTTGAAATAAAAACATTAAGTTGATAAAAAGGTATTAAAATATCATTGATAAAGTATTTTTTACATTCGTAGATTATTTTTTAACGTTAAAAAACTCGAAGGCTATTGCTGACGGACACATTAGTTTTGAAGCATGATCATGTGACACATACTCCACTTGAATTGGTGTAGACCAGGGATCGCGAACCAGTGGCACGCGTGCCAATGGGCCGTCAAATTTTGGGCACGGCCCAAAAAACGTTGTCATTTTATTTCAAAATAACGAATATTACGAACAAACGGGGTGATTTTTTGCAATTTTCAGTGAGATTTTCTTTAAGCGTTCACAAGTTTTTTATGTACCCTGATGTATTCATTTTTTTAAAATGAACTTGCCCCAAACTATTGGTTGAAAATGGACAAAATTTGAAATGCAACGGGGAATCTTTTCCAGTCTATTTAATATGGATTAAAATTTATCGAAAAAAGGGAAAAAGTTGGAATTGATTGAAATAGAAATATTCAAAGCAAATTGGTAAAATGATAATAATGAAATTCTGGATGTATGAAAATCGATTCCATACACATTTAACTTTTTGAAGAAGCTGGATCATGCTATTTCAGCAATATTTTCATCTGCTTATGCCTGCGAATTATTATTTTCAGAGATGAAAAGTTCTAAGAAATCATTTGGCAGATGACCCCAAACGACATTCTTCAAAAAGACTTTTACAATCGTAATATAAGATTTGTCATCTATAATCTGCTAGAACAAAATTTTCACTGTAATATTACTTGAATTTGAATTACACGTATAATAACTAAAACAGTTACTACTATACAGTGCAAAATGTAATTTTTCGTAGTAAATAAAGAGTTTTGAGTTGTTAGCTTTTAAATTTTTTTTTGTTCCGTAACCCAAGTAAAAAATTTTTTTGATGGAATTTTGTTCCTCATTAAATATTTTTTTTGGGAAAAATGGCTTGTCCATAGAAGTTCACCACCCTGGTGTAACTATTGCTACAAAATACAAACTACTAGTTATGCTTACGGTTTTTTTAACACGCGATACTAAATATAATATTTTTAAAAGCAGCTATTTTAAGAAAATATTCCATCCAAAGTGACTAATTTACCTTAAAATAAATGAAAACATTTTTTTTTTTAACAATTAGAGCAAACATTTCTATCAATAGCGAAAAAGTCATTCATCTGGTTCGCCTGCTCACATCTTTCTAGAGTTGCCATAATCATATTCAAGTAAAAACTGAAAAGAGTATTCCTGTAAAACTCTTTTCCCCCCAAGCAATGAATAAATGCATGGAAAACTATGATTAATTGTTCGATTCATATGTTTCACTTTTATTCAAATATTGTTCATTATAATTTTCGGTACTTTCGTACTATCGCAACCTATTGGCGACACTATATGAAAGGAAGCACCTGGTTGTCAATTCAGAGCGTGCGACACATAGGAAATCGGGGGAGCCAACTTGGCGAGTTATTAATAGAGTTGCCTATTGATTGTTGCGATAATAGATAAGTACCGAATTTTTTAATCAAGTATATGCAATATACTTCAGAAACAGAAACAATAAAGATTTAAAAAAACGGTTTGTTTGAGGTATATTTGGGAAAAGAAAAAAATTTTGCACCATATTGAAGCTAACACTATGACTGAGATAACATCGGTCATTAATTTCTTCCAGTTAAGTTACGGCACTCTTCTGGGGTGAGATTAATATCCGGTTCATTTCCCACCCTCTCGGGATCATTTTCTTTCATACATCGAAATCTGCAAAGTCTTCGGCAGCAAATCATTCCCCTCATACCTTCCCTCTCTTCACATTCACGGGTACTGCAACATCTTGCTTCGATGGAAATGCAGTTGTGTTCAATACCTTCTGGTACAGCTGGGCATTTACCTTTTTCTACAACATCAATAAAAGGTTTTAATATAAATGTTTTTAAAAAATATTATTTCAAAGCTCTATATTTTGTTTTAACACTTTTCACAAAAGCAAGATTTAAATTTCTTTAACCGCTTAAACGCTTCTGGCGTATATATACGTCTCGCTCAACCGATGCGTTAAATGACCCGGACGTATATATACGTCTTTCCGAAATACGATCCTTTTCTAGATCTGAGGAGGCTATCAGTATCCTGAAGGGTTTGGATTGCAACTGAATGACCTTGTCAGTGTTTGCCAAAGATTTACTTATTTCAGATAAAAATTTGCTTATTTTCCACTTATTATTTCTCTTTCCTACAATACACCGCATACGCGCGTCTATGTGAAAAACGGTTGTTCTGGGTAGCGTATAGGGTAACTTTTAATCGGCAGTTAAGGGCTTAAAATGGGCTGCAATGTGACAGTTTTTCCTTAGCACACACGACAATTCCCTAAATGGGGGAGTCTTTCATTGATGGCACCATCTAGTGGCGAATTCCGCTATGAATTTTACGCTTGAATTTAATCAATTCAAGCTCCAGTCGGATGCTAAATATTGCCGTGATTTAATTTTGCCGACAGTACCAGAGTGAAATCGATACTCAAGAGATCTTTTACATGCCACATAATCATAATCATGCGTGTCTATGATTTTTGTATCCAGAAAATCTATTCACTTTAGCCGGAATCAAACCCGCAAAAGAAGGTTTACGAGGCGGGCATGCTACATCTAAGCTACAGAGCCAAGCACGGTTGAAGTTGAACTCAATACAAATCCTACTGAGCTAGGCAGTTGCACAAATGATTTCTTTTTTTTTTCTTACATAATTCTATATTTTTTTATTCAGATACATGAAATTAATTTAAGTAATTAAAAATAAATATATATAAATGATTTATTTAATGAAAAAATCATTAAAAATTAAATTTTAAGAAAATTTACACTATAAAATTTAAAAACCAAGCAAATTGTTTTGTGCACTTTTTTGTAATTTATTTAAAGTAACTTGTAAATTATGCACAAAAATATATGGCTTAGTAATATCATTCAAAAAACAGGTACCTTAGGAAAAAAGAAAATATTTGTCTTTATATCAAAACGAAAACTGTGAAAAAAAGTCAAAGTAACTCTTAAAGATCAATTGCGTAACAAATTGTCTTCATTTCAATTAAATTTCGTGGATATACAAAGTTGAACTAAGAATATTGTAGCAGTCCAAACTTTATAATCAGGGGCTTATATCAAATATTGATTTGAAACATCAATGTTTTTTCTAAACAGTAAAATTTAACCGTATCAAATTATAAAAGTAAATGTGTTTAAAGTGTTTAAAATAACTCTAAATGTCTCCGAAACAATATTAGAAAAGAATAATTAGGGATGTTAAATAACTTCAAGAATACTTTAAAATACGCACACAGATGGTTCGCTACTTATGAAAGACTAATTTTTAAACCGTGACCTAACAAGAAGAATTTCCCCATAACCATCTTTTACAGTAAGACAAAAAAACATTGTGCCCAAAGGCCCGGTTTGCCCCCCGGCTGGTGTCGAAAGATTTTCTAGATGCGAAAATCGTGGACACGCATGTCAAATGATTATTTGGAATGTAAAAGATCCCTTAAATATGAATTTGGTTTTGCTCCCTTCGAAAAAAATTAAATCATGGCAATGCATCTTAAAATATTAATTAAATTTTCAAGTTTCCCAAAATTTTAGTTGGAGATCCGTACTAGATGGTCCCAAAACATTAAATGGGATTCACTTTTTTACTTTTTTATTCCAAAGAACATAATCGTTAATATGCAGCCTATTGGGAAAAGAAAAAATCCCTTTTCATGGCGCAAAAAGGGGGGGGGCCCGGACCCCCCCAAAAGCCCTTGTTTTTTTCCTTTGGGTTCTAAGTATATAGTACGAAAATTTAATTATTTTTTAGTGTTTAAATTTTTTTAATTTAACAATTTGTTCAATAAAGTTTTTTACTGTGTTTTTTCCCCGAAAACGAAAAAAATCAAAAGGAGCAGATACAAGAAAACTTCGCCCCCACCCCTTTAAAAAAATTCCGTGGTGCTACTGATACCTTTTAATGTTAATTTTTTTCAAAAAATTTTTTAAAACTTCTCTTATTTAAGAAGAAAAAATTTTTCTAAATTAGAAATTTTAATTTGATTTTTAGAATTTTTAAAAACCTTTTTTAAATAAAAAAAGGAAAAAAATTCCCGATTTTTTTTCTTTCGTTAAATTTTTTTTTGATTAATTTGGGGAAAATAAAAAAAATTATATAAATTCTGTTTTTAAATGAAAAAGGGAAAATAAAAAATTTTTTTTCTTACATTCAGTTTAAAAAAAACAATTTTTTTTTAGTTTTGGGGGAAAATTCAAATTTTAATTTTTCTTAATAGCGCTCGATCGAAAATTTCCGCCCAAGAAAGAAAAATAAATTTACTTTTTAATTCCAGCAAAAAAAAAATGTAATTTTTGGGGGTTTGGGTATATCCCGTCCGGAAACCCGCCATTTTTTCAAATAGGGGTCTGGAAACTTCGCCAAAAGTCAAAATTTTTCATGGTTTTCGGATGGAAAAAAGGAAAAAAATAAACATACTGTTTAATTTTTTCAACACCAAATCGAACTTGGGAAAGGGGGTTAGTCCGCCTAAAAAGAACCTCACCACTTTTTCAAATTGAAAATCAAAACCCGTCCAAGAACCGGAAAAACTTTCGAAGACACATTTTGATTCAGTTTTTTTTTTTTTTTAAATGGATATCCAAGACCTTGGAAGATAGGTCGCAGAGTACCTTAGAATCCGAGAAATGTAACACTCGCTGTTCAGATTATCGACGACTACAAAGAGATTTTTTCTTGCAAAATAGTTTTTTCCCACAACCTGTTGAAGGCCCGGGGGAAATATGAATCAAAAATCACTTGTACTTTCTATGGTATCTCTAGACATGAATTCACCCATCACAATGCTGTATAGAATCATGACTCAATATAAAAGACTTAACACCACTCCCGTATCTAATGGGAGAACTTTGCCCAAAAATCCAAAAAAAACAAGAACAGGCATAAAACAATTTTAAACTGTTTTAAAGTATGAAACCCTTTTTCCCTAGTCATATAAACCCCAAAAAAAACCCCAGACTCGAAGGTGGGTAGTTCAAACCACCCTGTTTCCATAGGCAGACGGATATGGTGCACGCGTCAACTAAAATTGCCATTTTAGCAAGATACCTTACAACATTAACGGAAAAACGTTCCAAAGATTCCACAAGCCTATTTTGTATCTATATCAATTAGAATACTAGCTGGAAAGCAACACTTTCTTAGTATTTTTCAGAAAATCCAAGAAATGACTTTATTTTCTACGAAAGGGATGTGCAGCTTTTACAGTGTTGGGTAAATGACAGGAACATAAAAGTTAATGATAGACCTGAATAGGGATTGCTCAATCGTCTAACGTATGCGAGGCGTAGCTATGCATTTGTTTTGGTGTAACAAATAAAACACTCATAACAATTTAAACAGCTTCCGCAGAACCAGCTTTGCCATTTTAGTGTATACGTTCCCACCATGTCTCTATGTTGTTGTATTATGAGAAGCCTCATTGATGGCTGTCATGCACACAGCTCAGACTTCTCAAGATCGAGTAGCACTGACAGTACGGATACTTGTCCGTCTGCAAGGAACCTATTTTCTGACTGAAAATCCGTGATGCGACTGTACAAGCCGGCAAGGTGACCCAAAAAAAACCTCCTTCTGGTAAAAAGGGCCCTTTTAATCCCGTTGGGCTTAGATGAAAGTTTAACATGACAGCCGCATTTTTACTAAAGCAGCAGGTAAAGGACCAATACGTCACACTATACGTGACGATCCTGCCACCATCAAATTCCGAAAAATGTAGGTAGCCATTTATCCTTCTCATACGAGGAATAACATCATCTTCGCACAAATAATTAACACTCAAGCGCTTTTCCAAAGTGAAAAAAAGTTTGCGTAACTCTCCTACAAAGAATGAGGTGCCTTTACTCCTTCCTACGCCGTTCTAATCATTTGCATCATTGCACTTAAATTCTAATCATTTGCATATACTCATTAACGTCATCTTCCTTTCATATGAACTTGACGTTCATAACATCCCTATTTCATTGCGTTGTAATTTTAATGCCTAACAGATGTGTACATATACATAAAAATTACCTTTTCCTTCTTCTGATGCTACATACGTTGATGTATTTAAGGTGCTTAGGAAACACATCACAGCAAAGGTAAGCCACAAAAGCTCCATGGTCTGGAAGAAAAATTCATTATAACTGTTCACAAAAATGTAAAATAAAATTATTACTGTGAATTATATCTTTTTAATAGTAGTTTTATTATTGCAATCTGTAAAATTGTCCCCTAACTGTATTTTATTTACTTTTATTCAGATATATAGGCAAATAATTACTGTTGAAAATGACATTACGAAATAGAAGTTCTGTTAATCTGAGATTGGGGAAGAAACCCTAGTGGTCATGATCAAAGACTCGTGGCTGACGTGTCAAGAATTCTAACCCTAGTGCAATTGAAGACTGCCTGAGGGGGGTTGATTGAATATTTCGTCCACTGTTAACCCCCGAGGGGTTTTTGGGGACGGACCCGTATTTTTTAAACCCTGGTCAAGTATGGGCGACACCGAGCTGGCATACCAACCCGGGGGGACGTTTTAACCCCGACAGATTTAACTGCATTGCCCCCAAAGGGGGGTCTTTTTGGTATGGGTCGAAGTGACAAGGCAACCACGATCCGTACCCATTTCCACTGGCACCACGGCCCATGGGGACTGATGTATTAAATATGTCGAGGCTCAAAATTCTCCCCTTAGGTACTAGCTCAGGTGTCCTCTTCATAACTTGCTCATGGTTTTAAAAAAAAGGTCGTTTGCCATGACCCCCCCTGATGCTTCATAGAGAAACGTAAATAAACGCAATACTTATAATTTGTAGTATTTAATCTCTACAAGTGATAAAATGTAATACTTTCTTATATGAATGAAATATTCAAAGGTAATACATGTACTATGATTTCAAAAATCCTAATATAGAATAAATATGATTAATTGAATTGATTTAATTCATATCTTGTCTCCTTAAAAGTCTTATAACAGGATTTATAAAGAAATAAATCTATAATTAACAAATCTGAGTAACAAACCACGAATTTATCTTAGCATTATATCATAAAACTTTTTATATTACTTGACATCAAAGTTTCTTTCCTTAGAAATTGCTTTTAGTACTATCTCATTTAACATCATACAGTCAAATTTTTCTGCCCATTAATAATTAATATAATGACCATAGCTCTTCTATAAATTAATTAGAGTTTCACCAGTGTATAAATCAGATAAAGGGAAGAAACAAATATTATGAAGCTTTACCATTCAAACAAAAACTTCCTCTCTACAAAAGATTTTTCAACAGCTTCTGCTTTCTCCGAAGAGTGGCAAAGATTGCAACAGTGGCACATAAGATAAAAACTGGTCTTTATATAATTATCATTCTAATGAATAAAATAACATTAACTGGTAATTTCTAATGATCTGTGAAAGATGCATCCGTATGATTTCACTTCTAATTAGTCAAAATTCCCTGGTAAATACTATACGAAATAATTTAATTACGAAGAATGTTGTAATTATTCAAAATAATAATCCATTATTTTCATTCAAAAGCACTCCAATAAGTAGATTTCAAACAAACATTTTTTAGTGATTAAAAAATAAAATGAAGAACGTGGAGAAATATAAAGATTGTTAAAAACAAAAATAGCATAGAATTGTCAGATACAGAAATTTTGGTTGTTTCCAGAACAGATGTTTATGAATGAAATAAACAGTTTTAAAATTTGTAGTCGACATTATTTCGATATTAGTGTCGTAGCTAAAACATGATGGAATATTTTGCAGCTAAACGAGTGAAATCAAAACCTCTGTGTCGGATTTACAGTTTATCTATGAATTTATAATCCTAACAAATTCTGTCAGTGAAGAAACTGATCAACCAAGAAGAATAGAATATATGATTAAAGGCCAAATTCCCTAGGGAAAGTCAAAAATTACTACACTTTTCGTTATTAATCAATGATAAGAGAATAATATATACATTATTTTTCAATTTAGTCTCCACTTTGAGCAATACACTTGTTCCAGCGATCCTCAAACATCCGTATCCCTAAGAGGTAGAAGGTTTTAAATTCGTCGTGAAGCCCCTTTTACTTCGAATCCCTAACACGGCAAATCGACTATCTCTCAAAACTTCTTTGAATGGTCCAAAATCTGAAGGAGTGAGATCTGGACGGTAAGGAGGGTGCTCCAGTGTCTTAAGGCACAACCAGTTGATTGCTCCGGTAAGCATTCGTGGTACCAATTGTACACACAGTTTATGAAGTTCGAATTCGTTGAGGATAATTCGATAAGCAGAACCAAGACTAAAGTTTAAAGAAGAAGTGATCTCATATATGGTAACTCACCTATCTGTGTTGTAACTACCTCTAGCTTGTTAAACGTTGTTGTCAGTGGTCAAGGTTGATTGTCACCTAACTCCCTCTTTTTCAGTTGCGCCTTTTTCGGTATTTTAAAAATTCGATCCTCCAAAAACCCCTTTACGCGATTAGGCACTTTCTCCGTATTTCAGTAAAAGTTTCCAGTGAATTTCAGAACCTTTCACACGCTATGATCACATAAATTAATCACCCCTTTGCTCTTTTTTTGTTACAATCTCATAGCTGAGCTGACATGCTTATGCTGTTTTAGCTCGACGACAATAAATGCGATCATGATTAAATTCCACACATATGACCACAGACTCGCCAACTCAAAGCATGCTCATGCTACCGCTTCTTTTGCTTAATAAAGTCGTAGGACGGGAAAAGGTAGGTAATTTTAGACTTATCTCTTATGTAGAGATGTAACATTCTTCCTTCGTCAAGTGTCAATAAAGGTAAATAATAATTTAACTGGATCTAAATGAGTGAGTAAATATTAACCTCACACTATTCAGCTACTCTAGGGTTTTGGCGACGGACCTAGTCAAGGGCTGGAAGATGACACCTGAGCTAACACCCCCTCTCCTAACTTCCACACCACATCAACGGTAGGACTTTGAGCCTCGATATATTTAACGTACATCAGCCCCTTCCGCACGGTGGGTCTTCAGCGGTACTAGGCTCAAACTCTCGACACGCCAGCTACGAGTCCATTATTTTGACCACTAGGCTACCGCGGCCAAACTTAATCAAAAATTTCAGTATATAAACATGCATTCAGTCGATTTGTGAATTTAGAGATCGAAACACTTGACACAAATGGGTTTATTTCCTCCATATAAAATTGTTTGCTCTTATAAGAGCTTTAAACCAAATCAAGGAACAATTTTTATATACAAGTTTTGAATAATATCTATTTCGGTACTCATTCTGTTTTATAAAACCGAGTTCTTTATATTCAATTAAATTATTGATTTGTATATCCTTAAAATTTCTACATTTTTCTTCGTTTACAGAAAAATAAATGTGTGGGGAGAGGAAGGCGTAATCATTTCCCTCTGATATTTTATATTATTTGTCTAATAACTATGGCTTGGAATGTATTATTTTTCATGGTGTTTCATCTTGAATAGAAAATAATTCGGTGGGGATTTAAATCCTAATTAATGAAAAAAGTTTATTCGTAGAATTACAAACATTTTTTTATCGTGAATTTAAACTTCAAACATTTTCAGTTAATTTAAATACTGCGATGATTTTTTTTATCAAAATGTATTGCAAGTTATAAAAATAATTTTTTATGGTTCTATAACATTTATAGTTAATAGTAGTATAGAGAGTGAATCTCTTTACTTCTTCGTTTTTAATGAAAGCTTTCGATTGCGTTTTTCTTTCCGATTTAAAAATATGCTTAATACTGTTGGTATATGTTATATATACCAACAGTAGAAGATATAAGATTAGATATAAGAAGAACTTTAGGTTCGTAATCCATTCTATAGATACATCCCCATATGAATTAACTTTGAATGATAAAGAAAAACTAATTTCGCTCTGTAGTAATCAAGATTTAATTTCAAAACATTCGGAAAAGTCAATTAATTCATTTTGGATTACAATTAGAGGTGATTATCCCATAATAGCCAAAAAAAGCTTTAAAAATATTGCTATTATTTTTTACATCTTATTTGAGTGAATTCGGATTTTCAGCATTAAAAAACATAAAAATTAAAAAAAGATTGAGACTTTAAACGTCGATGACGAAATGAGAATGGCATTATCATTTTTACGACCAAATACAAAAATAATCAAGGTCAAATTTCGTATTAAATGTATTCTCTCTTATAATTAATTTGTAATTAATTACTAAATAAACATTTTTGTCTTTGTCATACATAGTATTCTATTTAATATTGAAAGTTATTATCATAAACTATTTCATATAGTTTATTACATATAAGTAAAATTCTTTTACACTTATTTTATTGTTAGTGTGGCAAACCAAATTTTGAAATTGTTAAAAGTGTACCACAACAAAAAAAAAGGTTGAGTATAACTGGTGTAGACTAATACAAAACTTTTGATTTGGAAATATAACGTGAAGATTATAATAATTATTTTCTCTTGTGCTTTTTTCCAAATTAAGAGCTGAGAAATATAAAGCTGATTGAGATAAATAAACAAAAATAAATAAGTTTAGCTTATCTAAATCCAGTTAGTAATTTTAAAAAAATTAAGACTGTCTTCGGTTAGTGTTAAAGAATAGGATCCGAATTCAGAATATTTTTTCAGATATAAAAATACTCAAACATTAATATTATATATTCTGGCTTCATTATCCTATAGAAAATCACTTATTTCACCATATTACTCATTTTTATCCGAGTTGACACATTTTTGTTTTCATAAAAAGTGTTTCGTAATTTTTTTCTATCCCCTTTTAATGCAAAAATGAGCTAAACATTTACATTTTAAAAAAAGTAATTTAATTATTAATGAAATTTTTTTCAAAGTTTAAAGCACTAAAATTTAAAACAAATGTGTAAAGGAATGTTATTTAATTTTCATAAAAATGGGGCATTTTTTCTATCCGAAAATGTGCATCACGTCTAGTTTAAGTTACGGTCTTGTTACAGTTGGCTTCTTTAGTTTTCTCTGCCCTCAAAATTCGTGCATTGTAAAACGGTGTAAAACGAGTCCCGGGTTTTGAACCATTGTAAACCCATCCCCTACAACTTTGGGAGAACAGGTAAAAAACCTTCATTAAAGATGCGGGCACCCCTTTTGGGAAACAATTTACCACCCCGTTTTTCGCATCAAAGTATGCTTCGAAGCGAAATTCCATACACAGTGATTGAAACTTTCGTTATTATTTTTTTGTTTCCCGCCGAACATTTTTTTAAAAGATCCTCGGATTCTAAAGTCTCGTACATTGATTTTATAAGATTTATAAATTTTTTTTCCGTCAAAGGGTCACCGGGGTGTTAATAAGTGCTCTTTTGTTTTTCCCGGGTTTTCAATTCTTATATTTTGAAAGGAAGAACGGGCAGTAAAAGGTGATAAGGATTTTGTACACTACAAAACTCTTATCTTTCTACTCTGTTAATCGAAAAAGTTTGATATATTCTAGGATTCCGCCCCTATTACTCTAGGATACGCAGACCTGCGTATCCTAGAATAATATGGAAGGAAGGACAATAAAAGAGGGAACGGTCAAAACAGAGCTGCCGCTAGCTCGTCAACACACTTTCATACACACTACGGCACGCTCTCTTCTTTTGGCTGTAACTTCGAAAATATTAAAAATTTCGGTCTGAAAATTTAAGGATATAATTTTAAGATGTTTTTCTTCCGGAAAATGTAAAATAGAAAAAAAATTGATTTTTTTTTACGCATTACACTGGACTACTACCTTAAAGACAAAAATGTTTGTCATATAAGTGTTAAATTTTAGTTGCATTTCAAGAAACGAATCTCACTTTTTATATCTCAGGTTTATAATGTAATTTTACATTTAAAAACTCTCATGAAAGAATAATTGAACTGATTTATTAGTTTCAATTTAAAAATAGTTATTACTTCAGAAAAATTGTTGAATATACATAAAAATATACAACATATGAAGGCATACAACGTAACTATTGTTAACGGGTGAGTGCTTTTTTTTTTGTTATATTTAATTAAGCTGAAATTCTAAATGCATTGCTGTGTACAAAGTGTATGCATGTTATATAAGCTAACATAATACGTATAACACAACTAAAAATTTAATTTAATTTTAAATAGCTTCTTTTTCTAGCAATTTTGGTAGACAGGTTTCAAAGTAAAAACTTATAGATTTTAAAATGAGCATAAAAGTTTTCATCTGTGATAAATCAGTAAAAAAAAGATGTAAACGATGATCTAAGAAAATTACAGTTTAACATGCCAAACGTTTACAGGTAGAAAACTAAGGGACGAATCAATATAGAAGCTTTTACACAAAAAGGGAAAATACTGAAATTAGATAAATTGGGTAACACACTCCACTTATATCAGTAATGACTAATAGGCTTTCATAGAGACTATCCATAAAGACTAAGATTCCATGGAGGCTAAAATAAAATTATAATTTTGCAAGGAAGATCCTCCTTGTCTTCCATATTCCCAAGAACTAGTTCTATCGGTTTATCACCTATTATTGTTATTTTTAGACAATCATAATCATGATAAGCAGTGTAATAATAACGACGAATTGAACAGAGGTATTGAAATTGTATTTGAATATAAAATAGAATCAGTTTTATAAAAGTTGACTTCAAATATTGATTTCCATTAGGAAAAAGTTGGCTAAGTGAGAGGGTGGATATTTTGTAGGATAAAAATACCATAAGGAGTACAAATAAGTTTTTGCACCGCCGTATAACGCTCATCTTTACTTCCAAGCTACAATTTTCAATTTTTAGGTATATTCGACGTATAACGCGCAGCTCCTTTTTACGAAGAAACCTTATACATACAAGTGCCATGCTACATCGCTTGAAGTCGTTTATTCGATGTATTATTCCAAGTTTTAGAAAAAAAATAGTATACTTCTAGAACTGCAATCCTATAAGTTTAAGGAATGTCATTTATTTTATATAAATAATATGTCGATATATGTAAAAGTCTTATTTTTTTTTCTATGCTCCTATTTTTTTTATAGCTCTCATTTTTATATTTGGCGTATAACACGCACCCTTAAATTTCGATCTTATTTTTGTGTTAAAAGTGTGCGTTATACGCTGGATTCTACGGTACTTATTACGAAAAAGAGCGTTGCATTTTATTTTATTCAAAGAATTGTCAAACGCTAGCCTCTACTTTCCCTCACTTCTCTGGTAGTACAAGGTTACTATGTCACTTCATCTGCGAAGGCTAACCACAAATCAAACTAATTTTTGATATATTTATATGATGTTATACAGGCCATGTGTCATCGATTGAAACAAGGGATAATCGGATGGGGGTCTCATGATTACTGCGATTGGGGTAGGATTTCCCAATTGAATGTTTATAAATAGGTTTTTTGACCGGTCCCTTAAATTGTGGCCGAGTGCCATCAAGCAGGAGAAAAATTTGGTCATGCTGGAGAAGTAGTGGGGCGAGTTTTTCCTTGAGTTCTTGGTAGAATCTTGTCAACTGTGTTCGTTAACGACCATCAGTAATGGTTTCATTTGGTTAGAACATGACACCAAGCTGGTCCCACCAAATGCACAGCATGGGTTTCCTTCATGGATATTCGCCTTATGAAGCATTTCTACGTGGTTCTAATGATTTCCCCTTCTTTGAGTTACCGTAATGGATCCATTTGTCTCTCACCAGTGGCTATAGGAACCCAAAAAAACTTTCCGCTCATGCTTGCTATGCAGAATTTCACAATCAACATATCAACAATCACATATCAACATTCAACGTTTCTCGGTTTCAGTTCATATGGAATCCAATATCCTTGACTCTAACACACTCTTAACCATTTTAAACGACGTGAAATCCCTTGTTGAGTCACTATTAATATAAGTGCAAATTCCTGCGTTTAGCACGAATCTTCCTTCAATAAGCTCTGCTACGTTCGTTGTCTTCAACCTCAAACTTCCAATTCTTGAGCACTTGAAATATCTCATGACAAATTCTCACACTAAAGCAGCCTCGCCATATGCTTATACAAACAGCCGGGGCTCCCAGCTGTAAATTGCTTTAAATTTAAGCAGTGATTCTCGAACTTTCAATATGTGCGACCCAATTTTTAATCCTAACTTTCATCGCGCCCTCAACCCTTCATAAAAAACCCCCGTCAGCCCTTGTATAAAAACAATGTATTGCATACAAATAATGTACTCAGATGCTATATCTACAAAATGACCTTAATTATAAATCGTGTAAGTTATGGAGATAAATAATAAATTTTGTATATGTTACTTCTAAGAAAAAACATTTTATTTTTAAGTAACAACATTAGGATTATGTTACTTTCCTTTTCTAATTTTTAAATTGGAACAGATCGCAAAATAATTTTTAAAGAAGATACTGTGACGTCTTCGATTGGGGTGAATCTCACCCATCTATTCATCTGAAGTTTTATGGCCCCAAACAAACGTTGGGTGACAAGAGCACGTGGCTATGGGGTCATCGTGTATTGACTGGCCTCGGACAAACGCAGATATCGAGTCTGGAATTTACAATGGCTAAAGAATGCCGGTGACAATAGGTTGACGTATAGGCGAAGCCTGTATGAAAGTCGGTGCCTAGAGAATAGGGCTATGAGGCCCAGGTGGTGAGATGAATGGGAGTTTCAGAAGTTGAATGAGAATTATGGCGCCCTTGGATTCCAGACAGACGAGGAATGTGTTTGTTTTTCGCGCAATGGGAGCAAAGTGGCCCTGGCACAGGAAATCCTTTTTAACCTGCCAATGAGGAAGACGAGGTTTGTGAACCAACGCCCTGGTGCGTTTAAAGGCGGGTTTTAGGAGTGTCGGACGTGAGATAATTTGCCGGATTTACCCTGATGTGAACGAGCCAACCCTTCAGAAAAAGCCTTGAAGAGGAGCTGAAGTGAAAACAATAGAGCCTTAAAAGAATAGGAATGCCTTTCGAAAAACATTGAACTCCGTGGAAAAACTGTCCACCCGGTTTGGCATATTTATTGACTTTTTATAACATTTTTAAGCTTTAAATACTGTTTTATTTTAAAATGAGGTTGTGACAAATTTTTTGTTTTCTAACACTACGTTTTACAAATACAAGGTTACCAAGGGCACAGGTAGACGAAGAAATCGTAGATTTTACGTCAAGAGTTGAAATCAAAAGGCAATTTTGTAACAAATCACTGTTTGAATTTCAGGCTGGGATGGAAGATGAATGTTCTGCATTGAAAACAAAAGTATTCCGTATGAATTACCGCTGCAAACTCTTGTACTTATAAAACTTGCTCTTAATTTAGTATTGATAAATTAATTATCAAATACATTGTTCAGTTCTGATACATTTATAAGTGTATAAAGTGTAAATGCACATTTAAATTTTTTTTATTACGTCAAATTATATTTTGTTTTGCTTCATTTCAGTAAACTAATAATTTTGTAAATAATCTTTTATTTTAGACTTTTCGATATGCTCACGCCCCTCACGTAGTATTTTCACACACTCCCTAAGGGGTGTGACGGGGCTTTTATCGGTACTTCTATTAATAATCCTCTTGGGATAACTTTGGGGCCAGATTGGCAATTCTTTCCAACCAACCCAAGAAGAGAACGCGGTTATGTAGATTAGGAAGTATATATATTGGAATTTTTAGTATTCTCGAAGAGCTCTAGGTGAAATTCTAGGAAAGAATCTAAGAGAGTTCTAGGAGTCGGTCTAATAATGCCAGTAAAGTTGATTTCTAAGTGGGTCCGAGATCAGAAGATCATCTCTTAGCCGGATCAAGTGGGGTCGAAGAATTATTGACGATATACGGACTGCAGCTGCTCACCATGGACTAGCGGTAAGATAATTTACATTAAACTTTAAGACTAGAATGGATTCTAGTAAGTTAGGAAATCATCTATAGCTATATATTCAGTGGTTTATTGCGCTATTTGTTAGAATTACCGTTTGTGTCTTATCACTCCTGATCATAAGCCTCCTAGACTAGTATTGTTTTGCTAAATATAAATTAAGATCATAATAAACTAATTTTAATTATGGAAGGTGTTAGTGGTCAATCTTTCATCCCCTCAAACATATGTCGCGTGGATGATGAAAAGATGATACCCCCAACCCACGAGGTATGACAGGGGGCGCGCAACACAGTTTCAGAACCGCTGAATTAAAGACTAAATCAAAAGCTCCCGCAAATGGCACATTCAGCTCAAAACTTAGCATTTTCACGCGGAAAATACAATGTGATGCTGATGCAAATTCACTAATACTTCAAGGTTGTGGTGTTGCAGGAAGTTAAACCTTACGATTTGTGGTCTTACATCTATAAATTCCAACCACCATAACTTATACTGGTAATGCCATCTTTTGTCGAACGGTGAAAACTTATTTGTACTCCTTATATTTGTTAACAGATAAATGAGGGGGGTCTCTTTTTCGAATAAGAGAGAACACACACAACTTAAGACATTTCTTAATATTATTAATCTAAATAAATTTTTGTATTATAATTTTATGAATTTTTTAGCATTTGATTGTTAATCTGTAAAGCTTTATTGAGTCAACGATATTCCAAAGCAAAAAAAAGAATATTTAATCTCATAAAAAGGAAACTTAAAAAATAAAATGTTAAACATTTTGATAATGTGTCAACTATAATAATGAATTACTTTAAGTTTTGTTCATTAGAATTTTTTTTCAATCAAATATGTACAAATATAGCTTCAGGAAACCACAGACATATAAAGAGTTACTATGTACTTTATTGATTTAACGTGTTAACATATTTGGACTGGGTTCTACCCATACACTGGTCATTTATTCTGTCTCTTCAATTATTGTTTTATTCAGTGCCTTACAAACCACATTACTCATATCAATTTCTGGTGCACTTCCTTTCCTTTCTGGATCGTTTTCATCCATACAAATAAATTTGCAAACCTTTTGACAGCAAATCTTTCCCTTTCCGCAGTCCTTTGATTTGCAGCATTTTGGTTCAATGCTAGGAATTGGGCATTTTACATCTTTTGGTTTAGGAGGGCATTTACCTTTACCTAGGATTTCAATAAAAATTCATTGTTAATGTTTTTAAATAGAATTATTCTTCATTGTGCTATATATTTTGTGTTAGCCCATCTTACATAATAGATTTCATTTCATACAAAGAGATACGCAGCTAATACAATTATAATAAAACACATAATTTTTATTTGAACACAATTAAAAAATTTTCTACGTATTACGAAATCCATTTTATTTTATTAAAAATCAAACAAAATTTTTTTAAAAAAATCTTTAGTTTTAGAAGGAAGTTTTAAGGTATCCGACTACGTTCGGAACCGTGATTTTAAAAAAGCGCGTAAATGGATAAATTTCATGATATTTCGTGGCACTCAGATTAGAATACATGTATAAAATTGTTTTAAGGACTTTATGATAAAAAAAAGTTATTTAAATACAATATTTCGGCAAAAAATTAACTTAGAATAACCTTAACTCAAAATTTTCTCCTTTTGTGAAAAATGCTTCTATTATAATAATATTTTGCCTGTATATAGCTCAGACCTCTTTACAGAGGCTCAACTAGGATTTTTGAAAAGTTCACATTATTTTTCGAGTTACAACCAATTGACGGCGTTTTTTCCTTTAAATTTCTCCCCTCTGTTTGTCGTAAAACATGGATAAACCCATTTCTAAGTTATATATTTCAAAAATTCTAGTTGAACCTCTGTACAGAGGTCTGAGCTGTATACAAGCAAAATATTATTATAATAGAAGTATTTTTCACAAAAAGAGAACATTTTGAAAATGGGTCATTCTATGTTCATTTTTTGTCAAAATTTTGAAATTAAATAATTTTTATGGAAATACTATTCATAAAACAATTTTACATACATTTTCTAATCTAAGTGACACTAAATATCATACATATTATCCATTTATACGCTTTCGCAAAATCACGGTTCCGAACGTAGTCGGATACCTTTAAAAAAATCACAACAAGTGTTAAATATCCACAGCAAAAATTTATTTCGTTTTTTTTTTTCGCATCTGATTTTTAATAAATCATAAAATAGGCATAACACTATAGTAATTTCTTTTTAAAAAAACAAGTACCCATTCAATAAGACTAGAATTACTTCATTTATACTTCATTTATGTATAAAAGAAAACGTAAAAAGAGCAAATATACAAAAATAAAAATAATTTTAAAAATTGTATAACAGTTTGTCTTCGTTTCAACCAAATTTCCAGAATATACGAGGATCAATAGGAAATTTTGCAGATTTGCAATCTGCATATTCAATGGGTTATATGAATTACTGATAAAAAAATTTTTTTAAAATTATAAAACATGAGAATACCAAATGCTAAAAGTTAAATGTGTTTCAAAATGCTGAAAATAAATCTAAAAGATTCCGAATAATTTTAAGTTAGAATAATCTAAATTGTTGTGAATTATAATTTTAACAATACTTTTTAAAGAGCAGGGCTACCTAACTTTTTGATGGTCATGAACCGGTTAACGTTTGATAATTCTACTGCAGCCAGCAGAAGGTAGGGGACGTTGGTTGTTCATATTTTAGATTGTTTTGATGTAATAATTTTAGCTATCTGTATTTAAACTTGATGTCAGAATAAAAAAGGAATATGAAGTGTCTTAAGGTATCCGACTACGTTTGGAATCGGGATTTTAAAAAAGCGAATAAATGGATAATGTTCATGATATTTAGTGTCACTTGGATTAGAATACATGTATAAGTTTGTTTTAAGAACATTTTTACAAAAAAAAATGTTTTAAATACAATATTTTGGCAAAAAATTAACTTAGAATAACCTTTTTTTTCAAAATGTTCTCCTTTTATAAAAAATGCTTCTAAAATAATAATACTTTGTGTGTGTGTGTGTGTGTGTGTGTGTGTGTGTGTGTGTGTGTGTGTGTGTGTGTGTGTGTGTGTGTGTGTGTGTGTGTGTGTGTGTGTGTGTGTGTGTGTGTGTGTGTGTGTGTGTGTGTGTGTGTGTGTGTGTGTGTGTGTGTGTGTGTGTGTGTGTGTGTGTGTGTGTGTGTGTGTGTGTGTGTGTGTGTGTGTGTGTGTGTGTGTGTGTGTGTTGTGTGTGTGTGTGTGTGTGTGTGTGTGTGTGTGTGTGTTTATATAAAGTAAATACTTCTCCAGAGAGTCTGAACTATTTTGTTGAAAATTCACATTATTTCAGAGTTAAAACCCATTGAAATTAATAATCGGCGTTTTATTCTTAAAATTTCTCCCCTCTGTTTTCTGTAAAACATCGATAAACCCACTTTACAAGCAAATATATTTCAAAAATTCATTTGAGCCTCTTACAGAGGTCGAGCTATGCAAATATTATTCAATAGAAGCATTTTTCACAAAAGGAGAATATTTTGAAAATGGATCATTCTATGTTCATTTTTTGTCAAAATATCGTACTTAAATAATTTTGTATTGTAATACTATTCTTAAAACAATTTTATATACATTTTCTAATCTAAGTGACACTAAATATCATAAATGTTATCTATTCATACGTTTTTGCAAAATTACGGTTCCGAACGTAATCGGATACCTTAATAGTGAATATAAAGAGATTTCTATAAAAAAAAATTGCACAAACCCAAGAGAAATACACCGCAGTAAATAAAATCTAAATAATTTAATGTTCCTAATGCTGTCCGGTGTTATTTGATTCATAGACTGGTACCGGTCCGCTGTCCGGGGGTTAAGAACCACCACTTTAAAGCACAGAGGGAGAACTATGCTGTTCTTTAAGAAAGATTAATTATTGTTAAACCCGTTCACCCACCAACCATAGTGACTGGAGAATGGTGGCAGCTCCATGACTACATGTTTTCAGGAATTTAGAAAACATGTTGACGAAGCACCAATCGAACACCCTATGTTTCGAGATAGATTAAAATACGTTGTGTATCATACGGTGTTGTGTTATCTTATTGAAAGAAGACATCTCCAAGGCTTCAAAGATAGGGCACAGCCACTGAACTTAAGATCCAAGGAATGTTACGTTGTCTTTTCTGCTTACCGACGACGCCCACAAGAGGTTTTCGTATTTAACTCAGTGGCTATCCTTACCATCACACCAGGTGTCAAGCCCACGTGAAAGTATATATCTAATGCAAAAAGTCCATGCATGCTCTCTTTGGTGCCACCAGATACGATACTTCTATCATGATACTACACAGAGAACAGTGATTCGTCTGAAAAGACAACTGAAGACAACTTGTATGCACAGTTTTGTAGTGCATATCACTATCGCCGCTCGTCTTTGTGTAGCAGCAAAAAGATAAACCGCAATATTAGTTGCCCTGTAGACAGTTTGGTTTTCCTCAGACCTTTTGCACTGTCTGTAAGAATATTTGTCCGGTTGCAAAGGAACCCATTTTGTGACTCAAGGTTTGTAATGTTACTGTAGGAACCTGCAAGGCGAACCCCTCAACATGTCATTTTTTTTCGAGAGTTAGTCAATATTGTCTATCATCACGACAACCGTTAGATTCCGACCAGGGTAAGTAACAATATCGCGGAACATTAAGCCCCGATCTCAAGTGGCCACAATCTCGATAAGGATATATGCTAACAAAAATTTCTTCTTCACATTGTAAAGGTCTATTCACGTACCTCCTACTAATAGTCTTGGGTAAAAACTGTTTCTTTAAATATTATTCTATTGAAAACATTCTCCAGAAGAAGAAGACGTGACTTATGCAAATCAATGCTTATATTTAAACATTAACTGTCAGGTTCGAGAGAGAGGTTAAGAGATAAATAATAGCAGCTAGTAATTAACGCAAAGTAAAAGAAAGCTAGGCGAGAGTGATCCGTATATTATTTGCTTAGTATTTAAGATTAACGATTTGTCAATTAGATATTTAAACTGAATTAGTGCCGGATTGAAGTAGATTAGCTTAGAACGTATCTTCGATTTCTTGGAATGTGTATGGCTAAGACAGTCCAAGAGTAAGTGATTAAATTTATAATTAAATATTATTTATATCATCTTCCTCACTTTTGCTCCCATATTTATCTAAAGGTGCATTTCCTAACTTGGATTGTTGAGATTTGTTAGGTTGTTGAGAACAGTTAATATATTGTATTTGTTTTGACTATGGCTAATTTTCCTTCTTACTCATGGACAGCCCATTCATCACGGCATAATATGATCTTTTCGCAACAAACAACTCTCAAATGCGATTTCCTAACGAGAACCAGGCTGCATTATTTTCTTTTAATACATAAAATCATACGTTTTTTCTCTTTCCTTCAAGTAGTTATTTGTACATCTCTATCTACTTCCCTTCATGCACATTTGATATTTGTATCATCTTTTTACTTCGTAGTTTTACAATTTTAATGGCCAGCCGTTATTTAAGTATATATATTTATATAAGAATTACCTTTCCCTTATTTTTTTCCTTACCTTTATCCTTATCTTTATCTTCTTTTCCGGCACCCGTCGATGTAATCAGGATGCACAGAAAAAAGATCATAACAAAGGTTAGCCATAAGAGCCTCATGATCTAGAAGAATAATTAATTATAAATTTTAACAATAAATAAAAAAAATCCTATTAATAAGTATAATTATTTAATCAACTAATTCTATTTACAACTAAAATATTAAATGGTAATTCTTATTACGATTTGCAAAAAAAATGTCCCAGAATTATTTTTATTTTCTTACATTCAGATATATTTGTAAATTATACTTATTTAGAAAGACCGAACAAAATATTTCCCGAGTAGAGACTTAGACAATTTGTAGGGTTTAAGGACAGTCACACACAGTGATGCAGCGTAATGGTTTTCTCGAAAGAATGAAAATATTCAAGGGAAACACATAAATCAGAATTTCAAAAATTACACTGAATTGTAGATCATTAACCCCAAAGCAACCTAATTCATTTCTTCTGGCGATAAAATTCTTATAAAATCAGATTTAAAAATAAATAAATCTATTGTTTGAACAATAGAATAACAACTATTTCTGTATTATGAATCTGTCTTAGAACTATATAATTCACTTCATTTTGCTATTTGACTAAAATTCTCAACATCTTTGAAATTATTTTTAGTATTATAGTAATTCAAACCACCCAGAGTAATATACTTTTTTGCAAATTGATAAAAAAAATTCCTTCATAAAGTTCTTACCAATATAGCCTTACCAATCAAACTAAAAGTTTTCTCTCTACAGAATCGTATTCAACAGCTTTTCTTAATTCGAAGAGTAGAACAGGACTGCTTCAGAAAAATTGTGTTTATATAGTTTTATCGCCCTAATTAATTAAATAACTCAAATTCTTTCTTTTAAATAATTCTGCGAAATGTGCGTCATTATTACTTCACTTCTAATTTGTCAAATCCCTTTGATAAATATTTAATGAAATAATCTAAGAAAGGTTAATGTTGTAATTAGTTGTTAATAATCCTTAATCATTTTCATTCAAAAACGATTAAATAATCTGCCTTTTGTCAATGATTAAAGAAATGAAATGAAGAATATGGAGAAATACGACGATTCCTTAAAGCGAAAATGGCACATAATTGACAAACGCAGAAATTGTGCTTGTTTTTAAATTAAATTTTTCATGAAAGAAAGAAACATTTTCAACTGTGTAGTGATATTAATAGTTATAAATATAAGCTTGAAAAGCTTTTGCGGTAAAACGAGTGAAATCAAAATTTCTATGACTCACTTAAACTTTAATTACTAGTTCATAACAGATTAAAATGTTATGAAAAAAATAAACTGGGCATAAAACGGGAATCAGATATATCTGGGGTGGACAACTTATTTTGACTCACGGACTACACTGGGAGAGCGGAGGACACTGAAGGGCCGCACCCTTTTTAAGTGATTACATTCGTTATACACTGGTTATCATAAATTAAGGAAAACTCAAAAAATGAGAATAACTCAAAAGGTTATGCATAAAATTTAATGAAATTTATACATATAATATAACACATTAGGAACATATACAATAGCATACAAGAAATCACCAGCAATTACGGTGTTATGGAACTTAGAAGTGTATACAATGAGCAAATAGGTTGTGTCAGTTCGGCATAATGGAAGGTACCTTTAATGTGGGGTAGATCCCCCAGACAAAAAATACAGCACACATACAAATACAGTGTTCTCTATTAGGAAGTCTATCAATTTTTAGGAAGGAGGAGCCATTGTTCTTTCAAGGCAGTTTAAAGCGTTGTTAAAGTTCTAGAAGGGGATTGAGAGCAGCTACACGTCGTCCTGGAGTGTCCCAAATGTGCTCGATAGGATTAAGGTTCGGTGATCGAACTGGCCGCTGCTTGCGCTGAATTGTTTCCTGCTCAAGGTAGGCATCATCATCCTATAGCACGAAAGCATAACATATTGCTCCAGCCTAAGGGTGCAAATAAGCATCTATTATGTCGTCTCTATAGGTGTGCTCATATACATTTCCACAAGAAAAGACATAGAGGTCTGTGGGTCCACCCAAAGGGATATCATCCCAAACACAGATACTGCTCGACTCGTATGCATCTCTTTCACGGATGTATGATGGATAAAAACAACTTCCAGGCTTCTCTTCAAATGAAAATACGCATTTGAGGCTAAACCTGAGACTCGTCCGCAAAGAGAGCAGTCCTCGATTGCTCACGCACCTAGTGGATATATTCACATTCCCCATTTGAAACGTTCCCACCTACGATGTGAGGTGAGAAGAACGCAAATGGCTAGTCCCCTCGCATAAAGACCACATTTTTGAAGCCTCCGGCATGGTTGACCTTGATACCAGCCTTCCGAAGCTTACAGTGGGGAAGGATCTGAAATAAGCAAGAGTTGCGATTCTATTCCTTCATGCGCATAGTGACAAATATCGGTTAAAGGCACTTGTGTGTGGCCGTCCTTGGCTAAACCTCCTGGATGCAGAATCCGTGGTTAACAAATGTTGCCAAAATCAATGAATCAAGGACAGAATCGCATCCAGCCTTCTAGCCACTTCTATCTGACTTTGTTCTGCCTCTAGTTTTCCAATATAGCTCTCCATCATAGTTCTTCGGTCAAATGATTCCTGGGGGTCATTGATACAATTCTGCTATACTAGATTTCTAATCTCAGACATGCATCGACAATTGCTGCCTAGCTCTGAGACATTCATTTTTGTGCTCCTCGTAAATGGCGTATTCCGACTGCATCCGACTTATCTAATGTAATATCATTCAGCTACTTGCAAGCCCATTCAAATGTCATTGATAGGAGCTTATTTTTGGGTGAATTGTCGCTTTTTTTGGAGGGGGGAGGGGTTCCTTAATTTATGTCAACCAGTGTATTTTAAATTTCTACGTAATGGTACAAAATTCATATTTTTCTGTCATTTGAGTAAATACAAAATTCTCTTAATTAACTGACTATTAATGTAAAACTTAGAAAAATACGAGAGCTTTTAAAGATAAACCATAAATTCGAATCATGTTCAGTTGGCGAGGACAATATATGACCAGGTACCCAGTCTCTAGACAACACACAACCTTAAGTTAAGCCTCTCCAGATTTGATATGCATCATCTCATTTACACTGCGGCTTTCTTGGCATGAGAACTCGAACACAAAGCTTCACAATGAAAGAAACGAATTCATGATCTTGGCTTTTCTGCAAGCATATTAATTAAAATGATTTTTATTTTCATATCCGGCCAAAACTTGAAGAATTTTTTACCAGCCATACTTAAACAATCATTTATCCCCAAAGTCTATATTCTCAAAATTAGGTTTTTTTTCTATCCAACCGAAGTGGCACTTTAGGCTAGAACGACGCCGCACCCTAAATGAACGTCACTCCCGAATAACCTGTAAATAGTCAATTAAGTAGAAAATTAAATATATTGGTTGATAATTATAGATAATATTAGATATTTGTGGTTGATATTGCTACATTAATTCGTGCCAGAACCATAGTAGCGTAGCTGCATTTATGATACAAGATTACGGAGAATTTTCACATTGTAAAGTTTGAGAGGATGCATCTCATTCACATAAGTACAATCTCATTCTTATATTTTATTTTGTCTTGTGGGCATGTTCCGTAGTCACTGCAAGTGTTTAACTTAATATTCAAAGGTTTCTACATCCATGCCGCATTCGGATTTCTCCGCAAAACATAATACTAAGGCTCATCCTAACCTCAACCAACATGAGAGGAGGTACCGTGACAATATTAGCACAAGCATTATCATAGTTTTTGACTTAACTAGAGGGGGAATCAGCAAAATTTCGGAGAGAAAATCCAAGTTTCAAGGGATACAAGATAACTAATGTCTCAAAGAGCCATATAAACAAAACAAAAAAAACTGTTTTTAGAGAAAACCACATATGCGCTGAGCAGGATAGGAAGGAATTAATATTTTTATAAATATTTAAACCAGTGCTTCTCAAAGTTTCAATGTTCGCGACTCAATATTTAATCATAATTTTCATCGCCCCCTCTCATACAATAACAATGTATTGAATTCAATAATACTATACTTTGATGCTAGAATTACGAAACTACTTTATCCGCTTGATTGCCACCAACGTATATAAACTTCTCGCTCAGTCAAACGTTAATTTCTCCGGACATATATATACGTCGTTCCGTAGTATGATCTTTCCTGTGCATTGCTATCCTTAAAATTATTCCGAAGGCTTTGGAATGCAATAAAAAAACATGGACATTGGTTGCGAAGAGTTTACTTATTTCAGATTATTTGCTTCTTTATTCCTTCCCGCCCCAATACATCACATACCCACGCCTACGAAGAAAAAAGTTGGAATTGGGAAGCGAATCGCAAAACATTTAATCGGCAGTAATCGGATTAATTATAAACTATACAAATTGTCAAGATAAGTATTTATTTTTGTGCATAATTTTATATATGACAATCTCACAAGAGGTCACTGGTAATTATTAAACTTGTTCTTTATCTTAATATTATTCAACTAATTATCAAATACATTGTGTAGCACTGGTACATTTATACGTGTAACATATCAGTGTCAATGTGCATTTTATTTTTTATTATGTCACAATGTATTTTGTTTGTACTCTTATAGTAAATTAACATTTTTTTTTTAATTCTTTGGTTTTCAACTTTTCAATATGCTCGCGCCCCCCTCGGAGTTTCACGCCCCCCAAGGGAGGCGCGCCCCACAGTTTGAGAAACCCTGATTTAAACAGAGCCTTACACAAAGTAACAAATTTCGTAGGCATGTATTTCATATAATTATGTTGCATGTGTAAAAAATCTCTTGAGTATTAATTTGATTCTGGTACTCTCGGCAAAGTTAAATCACAACACTATTTAGCATTCAACGAGAATTTGAATTGAATAAGCTCAAGCAGCATCAAATACTTCTTATCGGGGCTTGCCATTAGACGGTGTCACCAATAGAATAGTTCCTTGACACGGCCCTTCGATCGCTGTCCCCTAAACAAAAGTATACCCAACTAATCCTTAACAGTCTGTAGCCCTGCCTATGATATGACCCTTGAGATAAGCGCAAGTCAAATTTGAGGGTATCTCATAGTACATTAAGTTACCTTCAATTTTAGTAAGGAACTCTACAACATTTTCACTACCCGAGAAAAACAGGGCGCCCCTGCCGCGAACCTGAGGTCGCTGGTGACGTTTGTTGCACCGAATGAATAGACATTGTTATAAAAGAAACTAAGTTTATTTTGTTCCAACAATTTACCAACAAGCAATAATATAAACCGAGTGAGCAGCCAAATTAAACAGCTACCCTAAATTCCTCAGTCAAAAAATTATGCACTTAAGCTATCCGACTACGTTCGGAACCGTGATTTTAAAAAAGCGTAAAAACGAATATTTTTTAAAATATTTAATTTCACTTAGATAAAAGAATACACGTATGAAATAGTTTTAAGAATATTATTATAAAAAAAATTATTTAAAGGCAATATTTTGGCAAAAAATGAAGTTCAAATTATTTATTTTCGAAACATTCTCCTTTTATGGAAATGTTTCTACAATAATATTATTTTGCTTATATACAGCTCAGACCTCTGTACAGAGTCTCGACTTGGATGTTTGAAATATTTAACTTAGAAGTGGATTTATTCATATTTTAATACATCAGAGAGGAGAAATCTTAACAAAAAATAAACACCGATAATTATTTCAATTGGTAGTAACCCTGAAAATAACGGGAATTTTTATAAAATCCTAGTTCAAGCTCTCTGGAGAAGTCTTAGTGATATATAAGCAAAATATTATTGTTTTAGAAGCCTTTTTCATAAAAGGAGAACGTTTTGAAAATAAATAATTCTAAGTTCATTTTTTGCCAAAATATTGCATTTAAATAATTTTTTATTGTAATAATATTCTTAAAACAATTATAATTCTTAATTCTGATCTAAAAAACATTGAATATTTTAAAAATTATTCGTTTGTACGCTTTTGCAAATTTACTATTCCGAACGCAGTCGGATACCTTAACTGAGTGTGATCCCATGTTAAGTCAATTGTCAGGTCTAGCCCGGGTCAACTGCATATTCTGATCTAATGCTTCTTTTCAAGTACACCAGAAGCTTCCGATAGTCACTTCGCAAATCTTACTTTAATAGCAGCCCAACAACTTACTGCCATTGCAAGAGTTTAAATTGCACTCAGATTAGAATAAAAACAATTTTTCTTTCCGGCAGAAAATTTTAAACTCAAATAAAAGTTAATGAAGTACATTTTTTACCAAAAGGATTAGTAAAAGGGCAGGAAAAGGACCGTCACATCCTACACTTGAGGACTTGAAGACCTTTCAGTGGCTATACTGTCAAAATGCAATCCATTGAAAAAAATAAATTGTTTCATTTGTAAAGAATTGGCTTAGTGTGAGAATAGACACTTTGAGGATTAAATTATTTTAAATGTAAATAAAAACATTGAGGGGGAGAGGAGGGTTCATAATTCGAAAAGAAGATATTTCTTTCCCTCGATTTCATTTTACCGTATTGCAATATCATGCAAAAGGTTAGTATTTGGTTGTTTCAAAGCATGACCTAGTTTACGGTGCTTCGGAGCAAATTAATGAATACTTAATCACAGAAACAGAAGCCGTAAAAAATGAGTTTATTAGAAAGTTGTTGAGTTTGAGATAAAAATGACTCCGGAAAAATTTATTGTAAGAAACAAAGAAATCTTATTGCTGTAGAATTTAACATAAAACTTTAATCAAATGTACACAAATTTAGTTCCATAGACTAAACTCTTAAAATACACAAAATTTCATATATTTATCAATTTGAAAAAAATATATTTATTTTATACAGCATTAAAAGTATGTTTTATCATTTCGGCTGACATTTCATTATTCATTTAGTTGTTTTGTTTTTATAGGGCGCGCATTCTTCTTCGTTCAAATCAACTTCCGCAACACTTGAATCTGGTATAAATTCTTCATGAAGTTCCTCCAAACATTGAAATTGGCAATTCGTTTGACAACAGATGAACTCCTTTCCACAGTCATATCTGCTGCAGCAGTTTGCAACGTAATCATGGCAAGGTATATCAGGTATTGGTGGGCATTTTCCTCCAATTCCTTTAAAAAAAAAATGTTTTAATGTGAGTGTTTTTTAATAACATTGCTTAAAAATTATATTTTATTTTAGCACTTCTCACATAAGTACAATTTAAATTCAAAAGAATTCGTTTCACATAAAGATAAGGAAATTAATACAAGTATGATAAAACACACACACATTCTTTTACGAAATAAAATATTTTCTTCATATCAAGATAAAAATCATTTTTATTCATAAAAACTGTCCAAGAATAAATAAAAAATTAATTTAATGAAAACAATTTTTTTAAAAAAATTTTTAAGAATTATTCACAACAACCTTTTAATTATCCAACAAATAATTTATGTAATTTTGTTTGTAATGGATTTTTAATAAATTCTAAAACATGCATTAAAATTGGCATAGCCCAATGACTCTAATTAAAAATAAATACCCATACAACACCATTAGCATTACTTGTTTTTTTAACACAAAAAAGTAGAAGTATGCAAAAGAGAAAATACACAAAAACTAAAGTACTTATGTAAAATAAGAGTGTCCAAGACACTACGTTCGGAACCGTGATTTTGAAAAGCGTATAAATGGATAATATTTATGATATTTAGTGTCACTTAGATTAGAAAATGTACATAAAACTGCTTTAAGAATAGTATTGCAATAAAAAATTATTTAAGTACAATCTTTTGACAAAAAATGAACATAGAATGACCCATTTTCAAAATATTCTCCTTTTGTAAGAAATTCTTCTATTATAATAATATTTTGCCTGTATATAGCTCAGACCTCTGTACAGAGGCTCAACTAGAATTTTTGAAATATATAACTTAGAAGTGGGTTTATCCATTTTTTACGACACACACACAACAGAGGGGAGACATCTTAAGAAAAAATGCCGATAATAATTTCAAATGGTTGTAACTCTGAAAATAATGTGAATTTTTTAGAATTGTAGTTGAGCCTCTGTACAGAGATTTGAGCTATATACAGGCAAAATATTATTAGAATAGAAATATTTTTCACAAAAGGAGGACATTTTGAAAAAAGGTTATTGTAAGTTAGTTTTTTGCCGAAATGTTGTATTTAAATAGTTTTTTTTTTACCAAAATGTCCTTAGAACAATTTTATACATGTATTCTAATATAAGTGACAGTAAATATCATGAAAAGCGCATAAATGTATAATTTTCATGATATTTAGCGTCACTTAGATTAGAATACATGTATAAAATTGTTTTAAGGACATTATAAAGAAATTATTTAAATACAATATTTTGCAAAAAAATAACTTAGAATAACCTTTTTTTCCAAATGTTCTCCTTTTGTAAAAAATGCTTCTATTGTATTAATATTTTGCCTGTATATAGTTCAGACCTCTATACAGAGGCTCAACTATGATTTTTGAAACATTCGTATTATTTTCAGAGTTACAACCATTTGAAATAATTATCGGCGAATTTTCTTAAAATTTCTCCTTTCTGTTTTCAAAAAACATGGTTAAACCGACTTCCAAGTTATGCATTTCAAAAATTCTAGTTGTGCCTCTGTACAGAGTTCTGAGCTATATACAGGCAAAATATTAATACAATAGAAGCATTTTTTACAAAAGGAGAACATTTGGAAAAAGTGTATTCTAAGTTATCTTTTTGTCAAAATATAGTATTTAAATAATTTTTATTGTAATACTATTCTTAACCCAATTTTATATACATTGTTTAATCTAAGTGACGCTAAATATCATAAATATTATCCATTTACACGCTTTTGCAAAATTACGGTTCCGAACGTAGTCGGATACATTAAATGCATAACGAACTAGCTTCGTTTCAACTCAATGAAGTATATTGCGATCCTGTCCTTTGAAAAGACGATGTGATGCCACTCTTGCATCAAGTGCGACTTTCGTGAGCACATACTCAATACCATCACTTTAGTATCCAGTTTTGTAGTTCACCGAGCATCTGTTGACGCGAAACTTGATGCTGCTGTTTTAATTATTAAACCACTTTAATAGTAAACCTGCAGGCAATACATTCTACTCCAAACATCACCATGCTGTCCTTGTTGAATACTTCTGCTGCCGTCTTCCGAACCCAAACGCTGTGGTGAGGCTGTAAGGTCCGAAATATCCGAATTGACCACATGTTTGTCTTCTAGTGCGTTCCAACTGCCTTAACATCCTTTGCGCTTAAAAAGAGGATTACAAAACGTAGTTGACTGGATCAGCAATCGTCTTAAATATTTTGAAGGCTCACTAACACGTGTGAAAACAACATAATTCAGATATATTAGGTTGGATTGTCAATCAACTAGAGAAACGTGAGCAAAAGTTTCGCACTACGCAGCTATCACTGTGGTTGCAGTAGAACAAAACGGTATTTAAATTCCGGACACGCCGTGTATAATATATAGTTTAAACAGGGTGATTCATAAAGAAGTATACACTTTCCAGATGTTGTAAGACACTGTCGCGGTGGTATCTATATAAACCAGTAACAGCCTCTATACTACAGTGATCATCTTAGTACAGAGGCTAAGTTACACGGTTTCTAATCCGAAGGTCCCAGGTTCCAACTTCCATTGGTGACCATGGCTGAACTTTGAAACAACGCAATCTTCGCGGATCAGACGTAGCCCCATCTATCCGCCTCAAGAACAACCAAAATCCATCAAACATGCATGACGCAGCACAGCAAAGCCGTCAAATCACATGACGCAGCACAAAAAAGCCGTCAGATCACATAACGCAGCTTAGCCGTCAAATCTCATAACGCTGTACAGTAAAGCCGTTAGATTCATATGACGCAACACTCAAGCCGTCAAACACAAAATGACACAACAACAACACATACGCTTGCCATAACTATGGTATCGTTCGTTCGTCTATTCGCCGACTCAATAGCATGGGAATGTGAGACGGTTGTATCTATATAAGCCAGTAACAGCCTCTGTACTATGGGGATCATCTTAGTATAGTGACTAAGTTAATCGGTTTCGAATTCGAAGGTCCCAGGTTCTAACTTCCAACACTAACAATTAAGGACAGGCGTCACCTCAGCTGAACATAAGGTAGATGTACTCTAAAAAGTTTGTGTTTAGGCCAAGGTGGAAGGGAAATAAGCAATAGAAGGCATGCCACGTGACTAGTTGGTTCAACTGGTGGTGTCTGCAGTGGAAAGGACTTTTTATGTTATTAAATGGAATCCAAAAATGCTGCACCACGGCATTTTCGAAGATTCATAAAAGAACCTTCAAAAGAAATCTAACAATTATAAGAATAATTTAAAACATGGGGGCTGTTTGTTCAAATGTAAAAGTCCTGGGTGAAACTGAAATAGCGTACCACAGTCTTATCAATGGACTTGATACCTTAACGCGCGTTTAGGTGGTACTGGAGTAACGACTCGATGTATGTCCTCTGATTAAGTGTTCACACATATAGCATCTGTGACTGTCGCTAACAAAGGTAAAATAGATCCATATAGTTCTGTTACAGGTGACATATAATATCTTACTTTTTTTCTTGATTTATAGTGCATTGAAACTGTATACTTCTTCATGAATCACCCGTACCATAAATCTCTAAAAATCGTATGTAACAAAAATTATTATTTAGTACAAACGTGAGATATAAAAAAAAACTTATTAAGTTAGATTTTTATAAAAACGAGTCACGTTTTTGGTCCTCTGTTCATTTTCTAACCGTTACGAGCCAGATATTTAATATAAATTTTAATTTTGAATTTATGATAGAATTTTGTAATATATGATAAATTTTGCCTTACTATCCTCCTTTCTTTCTGCATTCGCTGATGCATTTAAGTTGGCCAGGAAGTACATCAAAGTAACAGTTAGCCACACACACAAAAGATTCATCGTCTACAATAAAAATCAATTACTACTATTAACTAAACATAATATATATAACTATTAATAATACGTTATTCTTGAATTAATAATTAAGATATCCGATGATAACTCTTATGGCAATTTCCAAAACAGTCTCAGAAATATCTTTATTAACTTTTATTTATAGATATTTGTAAATTGATATTGTTTCGCATGAGAGAGACAGAGCAAAATATTTTTTATAAAGAACATCAAAAATTATGATGTAACTAAAAGTATTTTTTAACAAATGAAAAATAATATATTTAAGAGAAATATATGTATTTTTAAATCTGCTGCATTTTGGCAACTAAGCCTCAGCAGACACGACGAATCCCCAAGTGCGAGAACCATTTCGTTGGTGGCACCATCTAGTAGCAGTTTCTGCAACCAAATTTTTGACACTTATAATAATTTAATTCAAGCTCTCGTCGAATGCTAAATATTACCGTGATTTAATTTTGCGGAAGTACCTGAGCTAAATTGATACTCTGTGGGATCTTTCACATGATACATAATCATGTGACATGAGTGCGAACGATTTTCGCACCCAGAAACTTCTACGATTCCAGACGGGATCGAACCCGCAAACTTCGACACTACCCGAAGCCAAGGAGCCAACTAAGAAACATTCAAAAATTATTATGTTGAATGAATAGTATTTCCTGAAAAGACTCACATTAATCTTTTCTGCTTATAAAAATCTTCAAACCAAGTTTTAATTTAGCCGAATTTCGATGATAATGCGTTTTGTTTTGCATTTCTTTTACAATTATATCATTAACTTCTTTACATTATTTGATGTCGATTTTAGTTTCTTAAAAAAAAATACTTCTATAACTATAAAAATTTAAATCAAGCAATAATATTTTCTATGGATTGATAATATTTATAATAATCATGGTCCTTCTAAAGATTAATTTGAGCTTTAGATTTGTATAAATAACATAACAGGAAGAAAATTATGATAAAACTTTACCATTCAAACTAAAAACTGCTCCTATGCAAAAAGTGTTTTCCAACAGCTTCTAGTTTGCCTGAAAAGGTGGAACAAAACAGCAAATGTGCCACACGTAACAAAAAACTAGTGTTTATATAGTTATATTTCTAATGAATTAAACAGCAAAAAAATCATGTCTTATGATTCTCTTGCGAAATATTTACCAAGTTACTTCATTTCTAATTAAAAACAACTTTTGGTAAATATTTGATGACATAAAAAGAGATAATGAATGTGGTAATTATCCAGAAAATATCATTCCTATCTTACTAATAATTTTTTCAATGATTAGGTATTTCCGCATGCTTTAATGATAAATAGTGTATTGGATCAAACCTGTATTTTCTTAATAATCAAAACAAATTGCGAAAAACAAGGGAAAATACGAAATTTCTGGAAGACGAAAACAGCATAGAATGGGAAAGACAGAAATTTTGTCTCCCATATGGAGGTATAATAAAAGGAATAATCATTTTCAATATTTTTATTCAACAGTGTTGCGATATTTGTGGTAATTTAGACTTGATGGATAACTTTTCTCTAAGACGAACGAAATCAAAAATTTCCATTCGTAACTTATACTTTTATTACGGTTTCAAAGTAGAGTTAAATCCTAAGAGAAAAATAAACTCTGGTCGTCAAAGAAGAATAGAATATATTGTTAACAAGCTTGCTTGAACTGCATTTGCGATATTATTCAATAAAAAAATGGTAATACTTGTGGAAAGATAATTGGAAACAGAGATACAACGCATTAATAGTAATTTTTTATTAAAATAAAGTAATTATAATGTGAATGGCATTCACGAAAGAGCATGTTAATAAAAATATATTTTTCATTAAATATTACTTAAAAATATAGGGCTGTTGTTGTCGTTACTGTTACTTTCCCAAAGGGAAGGAAGGAAGTTTGCCAGAGCCTGAGACAGGTTGGACTTCTTTACGATGGATGGCGACACCACCTAACTCCAATTTCACAAATTTGGCATGCACTGGAGGAAAGGGAAATATACTCCAACACCCTGCGCCTGTGGTTTCTGCTGCGTCCTTCCACAAGATTTTCGGATCCACTGACATAACGAACTGACTTGACTGTTTAGATATTTCGTGTAATTTTACGATTTTAAAAAAATAAAAATATTTCAAATCTTCAGTTTTAATATTGACGATTTAATGTAAATTTAAGCAATGGATATTTTATTACAAAATATGGATATTGTATTACAAATGATCAGAAAAAAAGCAATTTATCGGATGTCTTGATAGTACTCTGTAGCGTAAATATCTGTCACAATTAGCGTATCGGCGGCCTAATTATCAGAATGCGTAATTCCATTTGAGGTACTAATTTGATATCGGAATGCTACGTGCAAAGCCGTCGTTCATGTTCAACAAGATGGGCGATTACATTACAATATGGTTACCTTGATAATTGTATCGTGTCGTTATGTGTATTGTCAATTGTATCGTTTGGTACGATTAAGGAATCGCGCCAAACAGCGTTTCGCGTACCACTCGTATATCAAATTAGACTCCTTTGTGCAGTTACGCTTTCTGATAATCAGGCCGTCAATATGAGTAAGGACCTATTGGATCTAATCATAAATATTAAAGGATTCAGAAATTTCAAATTCATTTCTTACGTTACAATAAGTTTCTCATATTTTCCACAGAATTATAAGTTTATACGCGTAATGTTACAAAGTTCATATCTTCCTATGAAATTTGAATAAAAATATATGCTAAATTTTCTTAATCAACTGAATATTTAATATTGATGATAAACGACGTAAATCTGAGCTGTCATGTTCAATTGGCGAGGACATTATATGACCAGGTACCCATTATCCCGACAACACATAACCTAAAATCAAGCCTCTCCAAGTTTGATACACATCATTGCATCTACACTGTTGCTGTCTTGGCACCAGTGTTTGAACTCAAAACTCCACAACAAAAAGAAATGAATTCATGACCTTAACTTTTCTGCAAGCATATCCACTCAATATATGAGGCGTGTTCAAATGAAAGTAATTCGAAGCATCCCATGCGACACCTTTCAATGTATTATCGTGAAACAAACGCGATAGTAAAGGTGTATGTACCACACACGCGCGTGCGCATGCAGATTTGTTATAACTACATTTCGACGGATATGGCATTCATTTAAAAATTACTGGTGTGGGTGAAACTGTGACCAAAACGGATCAGCGAACTGTAATAAAATTTGGAAGTGTGTATGCCGGTGGATATTAATAGCAGAATCCTCCTGGGTACGGTGACGAGATGTGCAATAATATTTAGCGATGGTCGACAGGAGACAAGGGATTGGCCACGCCCAGGTCAGGCGCACAAAGTTGAGACAGAAAAGTGATTTTCGTGAAAACATTCGAATCGCAAAAAGTTCCACTTTTCCTCGGTACGCTCACAAAATTGCCCAAAATTTTTGAAGTATCGAAAAGTTTAAAAAACCCCGTTAGAAGGGGAATTCAAAACATCCGGCTTGTTAAAATCTGTCACCTTTGAGGCTATCAAATCTTTTGAAAGCTGAATAAAATCCTAATGTTTCAACGATTTTACTCTAAAGTTACAGCTTTGAACTGGTTCCATGATCAACCGACATCGTTTTTCGTGGACGGAATTCATACCCTTCCTAAGAAATGGGATGCTCACATAAACGCCATCTATGATTTCTTTTAACAAGTTTTGTATGTATGCATTTCACCTATTAAATATTGTTGTTTCTACCTATGTATCTGTCTCATTTCTGTCCCTACGCATCTTATGGATACACACTTAGAACCACTTTCATTTGAACATCTCTTATACAATGCATATTAAATAAAATAATTCTTTATTTTCATATTCGGGCAAAACTTTGAGTTTTTTACCAGTCTCACTTAAACAATGGGCTATCCACAACAAATCAAGCCTCTCCAGATCTGATATACATCATCGTATCTATACTGTTGCTTTCTTGGCACCAGGACTCGAACTCAAAGCTCCACAATGAAAAGAAACGAATTCATGACCTTGACTTTTCTTCAAGCATATCCACTCGATATATAATGCCTATTAAATAAATGATTCTTTATTTTTATATGGCAAAACTTTGAAGAATTTCTCCAAAAACCTTTTAAAACAATGTGCATTACAAGTTATTTTAATTAGGTTTTTTCCATGAGCCGAAAGTGGGGTTTTTTTAAAAAATCCGCAGAAAGAAAAAGTCCCACGCCGAATAAACCTTAAATACTTGGCAATAAAAAATATTTTTATATTTAGAAATATAGATGAGCAAATTTCCCTTAATCCCCGCCAGAAATTTGCGTAGCCAATTTATTCCAAATGAGGGGAGAATTTGCATTGTAAAAAACCCAGCAGCCCCTTTGTGAGATGATTTTTATTTTTAGTTCCTTTTCCAACCCCCTAGTTGGGTTTTTAGATTTAACTGACAAATAATTAATTGAATTTCTTGTGCTAAACATTTCCAATTCTATTTAATAACTTCTACACCCATGTACGTTCAGACCCTCTCGAGAAACAAAGTACTAAGCGTAATCTTCATATCAACCAAAGTGAGGAGGCGGTACATCGATAATTTTAGCATATGTTTTATCTCAGTTTTTCTCTAAACCAAAGGTCAGCAAACTTTCAGAGAGTAGATTGAAGTTGTAAGTATAAAATAAGTTAACTAAAGTGTCACAAACAGCCATTTAGCCTAGGATTTATTGTGATCTCAATGCAACATTATCCAAATACCATAATATTGCAAATTAAATTCTGAAGCGATGTAAAAAAATATTCCTACAAGTAATATTATAATAACTGTATTATGAATGTTCATGTTAACACCAATTATTAATTTTGAGTTTGAATGTTCCTGCAAGCAAAAATCATTTTAATACTCTTTTTCTCTACCCTTAAACAGGACAAAAAACTCTTCATGTTTTGTGACGTTTCTGATGCGAATTTGTACATATTTGAGCTCTTTCAAAAGTGATCCCTAACTCATGTATGCAAATAAACAGACTTTGCTGGAAATTACTTAAAAAACAGTCTTCCCATGGTAGCATTCCTAATATTCATTACATTAGAACTAATTTTAATAATTTTACTGACTCTCAAAACACTTTGTCAATAGAAAACAATTTAATAGAAATCTTAAGCCAGTCAAATGTTTAATTGTACACTAAAATATAAGTGAAATACTTTCAATAGGTAGTTACAAAGGGAAATGAGAAAGGAAAACAATACTTTGTAGTACGTATGCTGTTCAATAAGTAATAAGACTAATTTTACTGCCGCAAAACCACTCATCGGAATGTTAATTTCTGTGGCATAAGAAAAGTTTATTGTCTGTATTAACAGAAGCTACCGACAGATGGCGTGTACAGGCTCTTATTCTTGAGTATCTCGTGATCGAACAGAAGCGTGTTTTGGGGCGCCTACGAGACGCAGCCAGTTGTCGAAATGGAAGCAAAAATCTGCAAAAGTCAGCATCGGAGACCTTTCATATGATACGATATGATTAAAGACTGGAACAAGAAAGCAACAATATCTTGAAACGCTTTACCAACGTAGATGAAGCTTGGTTGTATTACTATGATACAACCATAAAACAACAAAGCAGTGAATAGAAACATCCATCTTCACCTACTCTCAAGAAAGCAAAAAATTGTGAAATCAACTGGTAAAGTTATGACCATAATTTTTATTATGAAGGAATTGTGTATCAACACGCTGTCAAACCCAGTACTACCGTAAACGACACGTACTACGCGAATATCCTGCGAACAAAGGTACAGAACGTTAAAAGGAAACGTCCATTGCTTCGAAATGGATTCCTATTGCACCATGTCAATGCCCGGCCACATATTGCTGCTCGTTGCGTACTGGGTGTTTCGCAGCAGAACAACGTAGAGAGTTTACCACACCCTCCATACAGCCCTGATCTCACTCCATGCGATTTCTGGCTGTTTCCTCAACTTAAGAAACCATTACGAGGCAAAAGTTTTGCAAGCAACAAAGCATGTGTAAAAGCTGCGTAGGCGGTTCTGAAACAGCTCTCACGAAACGGACTTTTAAATATTTTAAAGAAGTGGACAGAACTTTGGGATAAATGCATTACGTGCCACGAAAGTTATTTTGAAAAACCATGTAAAAAGATGACGATTAAAGGCATTCTGTTTTTTTTTTTTAATTTTAGTCTTATTACTTATTGAACAGCTCTCGTAGTATTCTTTGTATTTTTAAAAATTCATAGAGCTAAAAGTCTGAAAAACCCTAATCGTCCTTACAAATAGCAGCATGCAGTTCGCAAGCCGTAGTTTGCCGAGCCCTGGACTAAACCATTCACTCTAATTTAAAATATAACTAGCATCAACCTACGTGTTTATTTTGTAACCTTAAATATGGATATGAATCGCTACAGATGCTGCATTTGCTGCGTTTCAAGCATATAATTCAGACACTCAGTTACATCAAAAAAGTTGACGATAGAAAAAAAATCTCAGTTCAAAACAGCTTCATATATTCAAATTAAGAGGGGAAATAATATAGGAAGATGAAAAATTACTTTTATTAATACGGTAAGATGTTATTTTTAGCAAAATGCATGCTGAATTGGAGTCATCTGTCAAACAGTTTCTAAGCGAGATTTTAACACTATTCATCTCTGAAAATAATGACTCGCAGGCGTGGGTAGATGAAAATATGGTTAAAATAGTTGACCTAGCTTCTCTTCAAACAGTTAAATATGTCTGGAATGAAATTTCATGTTTCTGAAATTTCATTATTAGCATTTTTACTTGTATTGCTTGTTGAGCTTACTGTTTCAATCAATTCCAACTTTCTCCTTTTTTTCAACAAATTTTTGAATCCATATTAAATTAAACTGGAAATTAATCAGTTGCATTTCAAAATTTTCAATTTCCAACCAATCGAATTGGGACAAGTTCAGTTTATTAAATGAAATCACATCAGGGTACCTAATAAACTTGTGAACGTTTCCGATAATTCTTTGAACTGAGAAAATCTCGCTAAAAACTGCGACAAATTACTTGTGTTTGTTCGAAATACTTCATACTGAACTTTATTATTTTGCATTTAAATGCAAACCGTTTTGAACGGTGGCGTGCCCAAAATATTGTATCGCGTGGCATCAATGGCACGCGTGCCAGTGAATCGCCATCCCTGCTCTAGGCCATCGAGTCGATATAGAGAAATTTATGAATTAGAAATTCAAAAATGATAATGTTGAATAAATAGTATTTGCTAAAATGACTCGTTAATCTCTTCTGCTTATAACAATCTTCAAACTAAGAGTTTATTTAGCCGAAATTCGTTGATAACACGCTTTGTTTTGCATTTCTTTTAGAATTACATCATCAACTTCTTTGCGTTATTTGACGTCAATTTCAGTTTTTTAAAAACTACTTTATAACTCTAAAATTAAAATTAAACTGTAATATTTCTTACGCATATATAGAGTTATAGTAATCATAATCCTTCTGAAAGTTAATTAGAACTTCAGCTTTGAATAAATAATAAAAGAGGAAGAAAAACTATGATGAAACAGTACCCCTGAAACTAAAAACTTACGTTTTACAAAAAAGTTTTCCAAATGTTGCTTCTACTTTCTCTAAAAGATAGAACAGAACAGCAAATGAGCCATATATAACGAAATTAGTCTTTATATAGTTATATTTCTAATCAATTAACAAGCAAAAAAATCATGCTTTCTTGTAATTTTACGAAATATATATCCAAATTACTTTATTTCAAATTAAAAACAGCTTTTGGTAAATATTTACGACATGAAGGACCTAATGAATGTTGTAATTATCTAGAAAATATCCTTGTTTCTTTTCTAATAATTATTTCATTGATTATATATTTCTACATCATTTAATAATAAATAGTGTATTGCATTAAAATCTGTATTTTTTAATAATTAAGACAAATAATGAAAAACATGGAAAAATTTGAAATTTCTGGAAGATTAAAATAGCAAGAATTGTGATTTTGAACAGTAATTTTGTCTCCCATATGAATATATATTGAAAGGAAAAAACATTTTAAATATTTTTATTAACAGTGTTACGATATTAATATTAATTTAAATTTGATGGATAACATTTTTCTAAAGCAAACGAAATAAAAAAAAAAATTCTATACCACACTTATATACTTTAATTACAGTCTCACAGTATAATAAAACCCTAAGAGAAAATAAACTCTGGTCATCAAAGAAGAATAGGATATGTCGGTAACAAGCATACTTGAATTGCATTTTTGCGATGTTATTCAATCAAGGGAGGGTAATACTTGTGGAAAAATAATTGTAAATAGCGATATCTCGCAATAATCGTAATTTTTAATTAGTTTAAAGTAATTTGAATTTGAATTGCATTAATGGTTGAACATATTGATATAATATATTTCACATTAAACATTGCTTCGAAATATAGGGCTGTTGTTTAGTTATTTCATGTGATTTTCTATAATTATTATGACTATTTTAAAAAAATAAAATTATTTCAAATCTTCAGTTTTAATATTGACGATTTCATGTATATGCAAGCAAAATATGGATAATTTATTAGAAATGAATCAAAAAACGCATCAATTTATCTGATGTCATGATAGTACTCTGTAGTATAACTGCCTTTCACAATTAACATATGATTTATAAGCTATTGAATCTAATCATTAATATTAAAGGATTGAAAAATTTTAAATTATTTTGTTAAATTACAATAAGTTTCTTATATCTCACAGTATTATACGTATGTTACAAAGTCATATCTTTCTATGTCATTTGAATACCAAATTTTCTTAATTACAGTAAAATGCGGCATATAATGCGCACCTTTAACACAAAAAATAAGATCGAAATTTACGATTACGCATTATATGCCGGATATAAAAATGAGAGTGTTAAAAATAAAGAAAAAATGGACTTATACAAAAAAATTAGACTTTTTCATATATTGAAATACTATTTATTTAAAAGAAATTAAATACTTTATGAACTTAAAGAGTTGTATTTCTAGAAGCATATAGACAATTTTTTCAAAAACCCGGAATAATATAGCGAAGAAATGACTTCAAAACAGAAGAACATTGCGGCGTACTTTTCGAGATTCTTCGTAAATAAAAGGGGTGCGCGTTATACGACGAAAATGCCTAAAAATTCAAAAATACAGTTTGAAAGTATAGGTGCCAGATTTTACGGTAATTGAATATTTAATTGTACACTGTGAAAAACATGAGGGCTACTGAAAATAAACGTCGTAAATTTGAGCCATGATCAGTTGCAAAGACATTATATGACCAGGAACCTAGTCTCCCGACCACATACAACCTAAAATCAAGCCCTCCAGATTTGATACGCATCATCACTGCTGATTTCTTGGCACCAGGACTCGAACTCAAAATTCCTCAACGAAAAGAAACAAATCCATGACCTTGACTTTTCTACAAGCATTTCCACTCAATATACAATGCATATTAACTAAAATGATACTTTATTTTCAACGCCCATGTTTGGTTTCTTGACCATTTGACCCGAGCCTCCCAGTACCGTCTGACGACGTCGTCAGTCAGGTATTCTTCGAGTCCAGTTCATTAGAGCAGGTGGTCGCCATCCATCCCGGAATGGCTGTAGAGGTAGAAAGCGTCGTCAGCAGCCAGGCCAAGCCTGTGGAGGTATATCCCCAAAAGTCATGTCCGGTGTTTAGGCAAATGCGGAAATGGCCTCGGCTGTCTCCAGGTGCCTCAGGATCGGTCCCATAGTGACCAGGACTTTCAAAGGACTCTTAGCTTTTGGATCACGGCAGCACATTTGTCAATCTGTGTGTATATAATGAACTTTTTTTCTGAGGATCAAGGGTGCTTTAGGTTGAGACGACTCGGCTCTCTTCTTGGCCTTTTGGTTGGGTCTCTCGTTGCCGGGGATCCCAACGTGACTCGGGAACATTGTAAGGCCACAGTCCTGGCATATGAAATGAACATGGCTAGACAAAATTTGTATTCAGAAACTAGACTGGTCTTCTCAGAACGCCGATCTAAATCCTATAACACATTTCAGATGAATTGGAACTCAGATTGCGTTGTCATCTAAATCAACTATATCTTCACTGCTCATTACATTTGGCGTTGAAGCCTGGAAATTATAATTCCTATGACCACCCATCAAAAGCTGGAAAGTCTATCTAGACGTGTCTATCGTTGCAAAAAGGAGATCACAATCATATTAATATATGCCACCTGACTCTCTGAGTCCATACTGAGTATGTTTCGAATTACTTTGCACCAGAATTGGATTATCATAAACACATTTTCAAAATGGTGAATATCAGATTGGTTGTTGATTAAATTAACTGCACTGTTCATTACACAGTGGCTTTGAAGCACGGACCATTAATTCTATGAACCTTTCAAATGCGGAACTACCTTGACGTCTATCATGCAAAGAAACACAATCAAGAGGACGTTTCACTGCTCTCAGTTTACTGATGGTGTCTGGATTCTTTTGCAGTATGGCTGAATGTGACAAGATGCAAATACGTTTACAATTTTGAATCACGGTAAGAAATAAGATTGAAAATTTAGTTGGAACTCCAATCACACTCAAAACACACTAAGACAAAATGAGCTCTTAGCTCTATGTATCAGTGTAGTGAATCTACTCCTGACCCCACCCAATTGTAGGAATCCAGGTTTCTTGGTGGATTGTAAGGGTTTTGTCCGATATAGAAGCACTTTTCTCTTTTTTAAAAAAAAAAATTATTATTTCAACTTATTGTAAAAAAAATTTTTTAACCTATTGCTTAAAAAAATTTAAAATATGAATTAGAAATATTTTTATTGAGTTTTCTTAAAATTATTTAGTGTTTTTCAGTTATAACGAGTCATAAATTAAAATATACTGCATTGCAAGCTTAAATTATCCGACTACCCTAAAATCATGATTTTTTTAAAAAAATTGACAATTTTTAATGATTTTATTTTATAGCTTTATTAAAATATCAAGTTTATTATTTTCCGTTCATTAGAAAAAAAATACAAGTGTTTTAGTAAAAGCAAATGCCATAACTTTACATAAGAGTCAAACTTTAAAATGCATTTTACTCGAAATGTGTTTTTTTCAAAAAGCTTGAACGGAGACAGCAATTGCTCAAAAAGTTTTTTAAATAATTTTCTGAAACGTTTTGTGTACGTTCTGTTTAACAGTAAAAGTGTTTTAACCTTCAGATTTATCAACCACTGTTTTATTACAAAATTTGCAGTTCTTTATATGAAAGTAATCACAGTTTTTTAAGCAATTTCATATAACTAAGATAAAAGCTCTATAGGTTTTGTAAAAACTGAAATATTCTTTATCCTGAAAGTCCTTTCAAAAGTAATAGCAAAGTGATACATCAAAATTGAAAAAGTGAGATTTGGTTCATTTACTATTTGTATAGAGCGTTTATGTAATTTTTGTCAAATTTTACCCATTTTAATAGTAATAATTTATTTTTCTCTTAATTTTAGCTTTTTTTCATAAAATGTACTAAATAAATCTATAAACCACAAAAAAAATCTCCATATCTTCATTTATTTTGAAAAAAAATTTCTCAAAAGTAGTTGAATATACCTTAATGAGGAGTTTCTGTTTGTTTACATATAATTATGAAGTTGCGATATTCTTTTGAAGAGAGATTTTTATCAGTTTCCTGAACTATTGTAAGAAAAATGATGTGAATTTTAAGATAAAAAAGTACATTTCTTTTTTTTTTAATTCAAAATAAGTTTAAAATTATAACTAATTCCAGAAGCAATTCATTTCAGTTCATCTTATAGTAGTGAGTAAAATAATTCAGTATTAAGTTTTAGGGCGCAAGAGTTAAAATATTTTATTGCACTAAATAGAATAATTTTCAGTAAAATCCTTTTGCAAATCATTTTGCTGGAATATGGTCTTAATATTCTTCTTTCATTTATTTCATGTTTCTTATTTAAATTCCTGAAGCAATGAGTAAACTTGAAATTGAGATATTGCGTTCGATGTTCAAAGAAATAAAAAGTGTAAAGCATTGAGCTAGCTTATTAAAAGGATTATTCGTGCATTTCATTAAATTATAATCATACTCAAAAACATTGTTCGAAATCCATTAATTTTTGTCATTAATTTTCTTAATGTCATTTCATAATACCAAAATTACATTCATCACAAGTGTGCCCTTCCATTAAAAATTGTTTTTGTATTTGCATTTTACTTAATATTTCTACATTTTTCGCATTAAGAAATGAAGAAACGATTTCCTGAGCGTTTCTGGAAAGTGTGATGAATCATAAGCATTTTTTCTTCATTTTCTAGAACAATGAAACGAGTTTTTTAATTTCAATAATTAAATTTAAATTTCATAAATTTTTTTTATTTCATAATATTAAAATAATAGAAGAGATGACTCAGATAAAAAAAAACAACCTATATTGCATTTAAGCGTTTTGTGAAAACTTATATCTTATGAGTAAGGACGGTCCCAAAACTTGGCTTTAAATGCACCGAAGTTGTAAGTCGAAAATGGCCGAGTTTGTAAAAATGCCAAATTATCGAAAATCGGATTAAAAGAAAAATATGAGGGTTCCCTCAGAAAATATTGTATTGCACTTATATGCATTGCTGGCTTTACAATACAACCGGAAATAAACATCCGAAATATCCTTAAGGTATCCGACTACATTCGGAACCGTGATTTTGCAAAAGCGTATAAATGGATGATATTTATGATATTTAGGGTCGCTTAGATTATAAAATGTATATAAAATTATTTTAAGAATAGTATTACAATAAAAATTATTATACAATATTTTGACATAAAATGTAGATAGAATGACCCATTTTCAAAATATTCTCTTTTTGCGAAAAATGCTTCTATTATAATAATATTTTGTCTGTATATAACTCAGACCTCTGTACAGAGGTTCAACTAGAATTTTTGAAATATATAACTTAGAAGTGGATTTATCCATGTTTTACGACAACAGAGGGAGAAAATAAGAAAAAATAATTATTATTATTTTAGAAGAATTTTTATAAAAGTTGGAGAACATTTTGAAAAAGTTTTCTAGTTATTAGCCAAAACATAATATTAAATATTTTTGTAAAATGTCCTTAAAACCATTTTATACATGTATTCTAATCCAAGTGATACTAAATATCATGAAAATTATCCATTTATGCACTTTTTTAAAATCACTGTTCCTAACGTATTCGGATACCTTAAGAATTGATTTCCATTGAAGAAGTTTCAAATATTGACACAACGCTTCGATCTGTTGCAACAGCTCAAATTGTGGTACTGGACAAGGATATAAAAAGTGTTCATGTAAAAAAATGTGTAATACTAAAAACAGTGGGCTTGTTTCAAAAAATAATATGCAGTTCAATCCAAAGTCTCAAACACAGCAATACTTGCTCTTATAAATAATGAAAAGTAAATTGAAGGTAGTTCAGAAAATTTTAAGCAATGTTCTCTTACATTTTGTTGTGTCTTGCTCAGCCAGTGCGTTAACTGCCCGGACGTATATGAAAGTATTTCCGAAGTACGATCTTTTCTGTGCACTGCTATCCATAAAAAAAATTAAGATGGCTTTGGAATGCAATAGAATAACCTTGACAGTGTTTACGAAGAATTTGCTTATTTCAGAGTATTTGATTATCTATTAACTTTCCACCCCCTCTCCCCCAAAAACACTGTATATGCTCACCTGCGTGTTAAACGATGGCCTTGGGGAACGATTCGAGTAATTTTCAATCCGCATTTAAGAGATTATAAGTGTTAATTTTTGCATATAATTTTACATATTTCAAGCCCATGGGTCACGGGTAATTAATAACTTGTTATTCACTTTGATTGTTCATTTATTATAAAATATATTGTGCAGTACTCATATATTTATAAGAGTATTTTATCAGTGTAAATGTATATATTATTTTTTTTTATTATGTCGGAATGTAGTTTGTTTATTTTCAGTAAATTTACAATTTTTTAAGATAATCTTTTGTTTTCGACTTTTTAACATACTCGCGCCTCCCTAGAAGGATTATTCCACCCACCCCTAATGGAGCGCACCCCACAGTTTATGAAACCCTGCTTTAAAGCATTCGATAAGGAACAGGGATTGGCAAGCAATGCACCATTTGTTGCTTGAGAAGAAATGAAAATGGAAAGATAATCCAAAAAAGCCGATATTGTCTATGTCCCCATTGCAAAGTAAGACTTAGTATTACATCTTGCTTCAAAATGTTTGCGCATATATATATGCAAACACACACAAAACCCTCAACCATTTGAGAAAGGAGGTACGAACAAGAAATTTTTTTGTAAGTATGAAAGGAATTCTTTTAGAATATATGAAACAATCTTCATATTATGTAGGTTGTCCTTATAAAAGAACAAGCACATTTAAGGTATTTTTGTGTTCCACAATTATAACATAAAAAATAGTGAGAAAACTTTAAACTTGAAAGTTAAAATAAAAAATTCTTCCAGTTTCGCATTCTGTTAAGTATTATACTTAAATATAGGCACTAAAAACATGTGCCATTTTTTTGGCACATTTTGGGCAAAAAAATTGACCACTTGAGGTCAATGTGTCAACATTAAATGCCCAAAATGAAGCTGTTCACTTTCAAAGTAGTGCAAGCAATACAAAAATAATCAAAATATGCCTCATCTTATGATTAACATCACATCTGCTGGTGGCGTGGTTGATTTGTCACTGGCATTCTGTACACAAGATAGCGGGTTCGACCCTGGCCCTATCGACAGCGGCCATGTCGTATAATTACACGGCATGTAAAAGATCCCTAGATGGTGGTCTAGGCAAAATTAAATCCTAGTACAGGTTCGCATCGTCAGAGCTCAGGTGCCTCCCTCTAGAGATGAAACTGGGCGTCAATATTACCTGTTGTGATAGCATCCGCCTATAGGGTGCCGCACTAAAAGGAGATACCAGTTTTCGGTGAATGTACTAGGTAGATTAATAAACTCTGTTCATTAAATCTGGCATTAAAAATTATTAAAATCATAGCATTTGTTTTGTGTTTTAAGTTTGCGTTTTATCATTCAAGAAAGGAATATTTTGATGTTTACTATTTAAAATTTATAATTATTTTGCTTCTATACCAAATTTTTGGGGCAATATTTGTTATGGGATGATCATTTACAGTGCATTTACAGTGTGCCTATGGTCAGAAACATTTCATTCGATCCACATTTTTGAGCTCTGATTCTATTTAATATTTACTAAGTACAGCAAGAATAATCACGATTCACTGGTCATACAGCCAAACAAATGCAAACTTTAATGACATTCAACTAATTTACATTTATATTGACTAAATATTTTCAGAATATTTATATTTAAATTTTTCTGTTTGTCAAGCAAACGTATTGGAGACAATTTCTGTTATTTTCGGCAAATTCCACGCCATTTTTATTTTTAAGGATCATCATATTTCTTCATGCATTTCATTCGTCATTTTAATCATTACAAAAGACACGCTTCCATTCAGAACACATTTTTTGAGTGAAAAAAGCAGAATTAACTAATCAATGGAAAGTTACAAATGCATAATGACTGAATTTGCTTGAAGAATTACAACATTCAACCTCAGCTTACCATTGTTCCTTAAAATAATTGATAAAAAAATTGTTTTTTAATCTGAATTGAAGAACTTCTGTAAAAACTTCGTAAAATTTCTAGAAGGTGTGAGTTTGTGTTACTTAATTCATTAGGACAATACCTATAAAAGCACCTGTTTTATTTCTGATAATGTTGAGTTGCTGTTCTCACTTTTAAAGAAAGACGAATCTGTTGTAGAAAGAAATTTCTGAATTCGAATGGTAAATATACACAGAATGTACAATTTCTTTCTTCTGTCTTATATATTCAAAGAATTTTTATAAGTACTCTATCATTATATTCATTATCAATTTGTCAAAAATATTATAGGATATTTTTAGTTAAGAAAGTATTAAAATACAATTTTGATTAAAATGAGCTTAATAAAATGAGTCAAATAACATAAAAATGTAAATAAACTAGTTCTAAGATATACCCCAGAAAAAAAAGTGAATTGTTATTGAAATTTGGTGTACTTATAGATAGTATTTATTGAAAAATCTGGTTGCCAGATTTTTATGAAGTGAGGAGATAAGTTAAATAGTTTATGTAAATTATGTTCATTTAACGTCATCTATTTCGAATTTCTAAGTAAATTTTTCATTTTTATCATAATTATGAAGATAACAAAACAGAAAATTATCAAAGAGTCTATCTAAAAAACGTTTTGCTGTGTCATTCTAAATAATAATGAAAGTTGGTAAATATAGCTGAAGTAAAATAAATAAAAAAATATTTCAGAAAGGCATTTTTTTTATTGCATGTTGCCTAAACATTCATCATTTAAAGTTTTAAGTATCATTGAAAGAATTACATAATAGGAATAGTTATTTTTGCTATAGGAATAGTTTAATTTTTTGTTGATTTTTCTTGTAGACCATGAAATCGTTATATCTAGCCATTGCTCTGATGTATTTAGTGAGCAACTTGAATACATCAACACATGCAGCGAAAGAGGACAAAGAAGACGATAATGACAAGGGAAAAGGTAATTCTTACGTATATCTAATAAACAATATACTTCTTGCTGCTAAATGGCAGCACCAAGAAGAAAGGACTATACAAACATCCAAATCGCACGAAAGGAAGATGTTGTTATAAAAGCAAAGGATTAGCATGAAAGTGCAATCCACTGATGCAAGAGTAAAACAACATCTCGCAATTCATATCAAATGAAAGCTATGCTGCGGGTTGACAAATCAAAAGTCGATTTTAATGTTAATTGTTTTGAGAAAGTAATGATTTGCCTCGTATGGACGGCTACCATTACGAAACGGAAAAACATCGAGATATCAGATTATAATTTTGTAGTAATGCTGCGAAATTCTGTTGAAGTATAATGACTGTCGTGCGAATTTAGAATGGATATTTTCAAAAGGCTCATATACTGAATGCAATGCTTGATCTCAAAGGCCTCTAAAAATAATACCCGAGAGGATATACATGCTTACAGATCGGCCTTAGAGGATTCAATAGCCACATCATGGTTCTTAAATCAGGAATTGGGATTCTTTGCAACCTAAATGGTCAGGGTTCATAAGAGACTGAGCAATCACCGCTCTCCAACCTCTGCAATTTGTGCAGCAATAAGGAATAGACTTGAACCATCATCGAATGCGCTTCCCGTATTTCTCATTCCATCCCAGTTGGACATTTCGAACCACGTTAATAACAGTTTTATTTCCAAAGATGGCAGCAATTTTGTATTAATTTTGGAGTTTGGACTGGTGTGTACCCCTAAATTTAATTTCCCTTTTTATCTATTTTACCCTTATTATTTAAAGGTTTACTATTTCCATTTCTTCTTAATGTTGCGATTTTATTGGCAAGAAGTGCATGTATACATGTATATTGAGCTATATTTTCTTTAAAAAAATAGATGTAATTGACTATTTCTAAATTAAGACAAATACTTGAAATTAACGTTGAATATCAATGGAATATCTGAAAATAATATCGAAGATTTTTATAAGGCATTTATTGCTTCTAAGCGAAAAAACATTTATTGTAAATTATCTTATTATATATATATATCTAATTTCTAGATTAAATAAAAAAAATTGGTTTATCGAATTCTTAACCTCATTTGATAGTTAAATAGTGTTTTTAACGATGTATTGCTATATTAACAGAATTTAATAATAATTCACCTTTTTTAGTAGGAGCAGAGTTCATCTTCTTCCAGTTATTTAATGCTTTGTTGAGAGGCTAACATACAACATCCCAGATTATTCTATCATATTTTTCATCGGAGAAAACTTTAAAGTTTTTTTTTTAAAATTAATTTTTAACATGGAAAGCTTTTCATATTTTAACTTGCTTAAAAATAATAGATTTGTTCAAAATATTTAAGCCTTTGGAAAAGAGAATTGGAAGACAGCAGCATTGGTCTCATTTTTGACTGAATACCCGCTTTATTTAATTAAAACGAAGCCAATTTATTTGAAAATTAGTTTATAGCATTAATTTATAGTGTAAGTTCCTCTTTTGTGCATTTTATTTCTTTGTGAAAAAAAACAGATAATACTGGTTGTTCTGTACGGGAATATCTCTAATAAAATTGTTGAGCTCTGGATTTTCATGCATCTCTACTAAAATCCAATTCCAGAAATGATACAAAAATATTTCGTTGCATATAGAAGTATTTTGTGAATTTTTCTTAAAATTTTATTTAAAGTAAAGTTTTTCTTTAAAATAATTGTCTACATGGTTGTTTGATTTTTCTTTAACTTAAAATAAATTTTATGATGTGCATATAAAAAGTTTTAATTGTGTAAAAAAAAGAAGGAATGGTAGTGTGTTTTTTAAACTTGTTTTAACTGCCTAACATCGTATGAAATGAAATATTTCTTAAATCTTACTTACGTGAGATGTTCTAACATAAAATACAGAACTTTGAAGTAATACTGTTTGAAAGTGTTCCCATTTAAATATTTTAATGATATTCTAGGAAAAGGGAAATGCCCAGGTATACCTCAAAGATTATGTCCAACTTTTGAAACAAAATGCTGCAAAACAGAAGACTGTGGAACAGGGGAAATCTGCTGTCACGGAAACTGCAAATTTCAATGCATGAAACAAAAAGATATAAAAGGGCCTTTGAGGACCCAGAAATTAATCTCAGCAAAGAGAAATGCAAAGAGTATAATAAAACAGAGTCTTTTGTTACAACTAACCCTTCTGTTACAAAGAACTGAACAGTGTATTCTCTGCTGCAATTATAATACATATTCTTTTTATTAAGGTACTAAAAGAGAAAAAAATTGAAATTAATAAATATTTGTAATCATCTGTATTTTGAGTGTATCCTTCTTTGAGTAGCATAATATGCATCAATTTTATTTTTAAAAAAACCCCACTAAATTCGTAAATTATTTAGCTCTATTTTCTTACATTGAGTTTTAATCATTACCTCGCCTTTTTTCTATCAACCTCATTCATTTCTTTTAAACTTCATTTTTTGTGTTTGCTTTTAATGTCATTAAGTGTTCTAATACTTGAGATCGCAAATCCTCACACCGAAATACTTAAGACAGCTGTGACGGGACTTTACCGCGTTTTCATACTAATCCTCTTGGAGATTCTTTCGGGCCAGCATTCAGTTATTTCACAGCCAAGCCTCTCAAGAAGAAACCATGATATGCAGATTAGTTAGTAAATATATAATGGAGCTTTAGTATTCGCGGGGTAGAGAGAAAGAGAAAGGAGTTGAGATGCTGAACGTATTGTGCTTATGGTAAGAAATTAAACTTAGAAGTGTAATTATAGAAATTAGCGAGTTCAGGAAGATTAAGATTCATAGGATAACTTGGCTTAAAGATAAGTTGTTTGGATTCCAGGCGCTTATTTACATAGAATTTAGGGATACGTTACATCACTCCTGATTGCCTTCCTATTGTAAGACTTGCTTTGTTCAATATAATTGGATAATAATAAATTGGATTTATTATGGCTAACTTGGATGATCAATTCGTACCTGACACAAATCTACGTCTCGTAGATGAAGAGATGGTACCCCAAAGGAGGGGAGTATCACACAGCAACAATCTAAAACTTTTCACTGGCCACACCATCATAAGTTGATGAGCAGTCCAATACAACGTGGAACGACATATACCATCATCATTAGTGTTGTCAATAACTTTTATTGAAATGTAGATTGAAACAGAAAGGCATATTTTGAGTCGATCTCCACTCATGGATAAGTCATGGTCACAAAGTGGGCAAGTATTTTAACATGCAAAAGTCATGACTACTTGTTGCAAATCACGCTAACTGTTATAGGCAAGGAAAGAGAAATTCTTTTTGACGACTTCAAATAGGAGCCTCCTTTCTTCCCTGAAGCGCTCTCTATATACAGGATGGAATGTTTGGATCCAATGGTGAAGGAAGTATGTGCCGCCAAAACAAAAAATTAACTAGGGGTGCTTTTTAGAATCCACTCTTGGCCAACATATATGTTCTCTCATTTCTATATCCCATGATGACTTGGGATCCAATGCAATTCAGTGCAGCCATTTAATTTAATAATTTTTCTATTTTCTCTCTGTAGGACAGCGTTTCTCAAACTGTGGGGCACGCCCCTTGAGGGGCGTGATAACTCTACAAGGGGGGCGCGAGCAAGTTTGACAATTACCAGTGACCCCATTAACGCTTATCTTGATGATTTGTACGGTTTATAATTAATTCCTTAACTGCCGATTAAAAGTTACGCGGTTCGGTCCCCAATGCCACGGTTTTCCACGTAGACGCGCGTATTTTGATGGGAGGGTTGAGGGGGAGAAAAGGAATAAATAAGCAAAATCATCTGAAATAAGTAAATCCTTTGCAAAGACTGTCAAGGTCCTTTTGTTGTATTCCAAAGGCTTAGGAATAATTTTATAAATAGCATTGCGCAGAAAAGATCGTACTTCGGAAAGACGTATATATACGTCCAGAAGATAAATGCTTTGGCTGAGCGAGACGTTTATATACGTCGGTAGCATATATAGGTTAAAGCATGTAGCTTTGTGAAAAGTATAGTACTATTGAATTCAATACAATGTTATTGTATGGAGGGGGTGCGATGAAAATGATGATTGAATATTGGGTCACACGTATTGAAAGTTTGAGAAGCACTGCTGTAGGACCTTTAAAATCTGAGATCACAAATAAATTGAACTGTAAAGGTCTTAAATATCGCCTTGAAATCAACAAAAAGATGATATTTTTATTTTTTTCCATTGCTACTATTTCGCCTAGAGCTTCAAACCGGATCAGAACCGAAATCCATATCCATTATATTTCCATAATAATTTATTAGAATTATTTTTAATTCTCTAGCATGTTGGTGCGTGTATAGCTTCTGGAACGCTTAACCCCTTATTTGGTTTGCCTGTACACCATACAGGCTACCGAAAGCTGTCCACAATGGGTTTGACCGTATGCTGTACGCGGGCAATGATATTTTCATTATTCTACGAATATCTTTAAATTGTACGTATTTTTAATTCTTATTAAAGGATAATTAGTTATAGTGTGTTTTTAAGAGATGCAGCTTGACCATGGTACTGAAATACTTCTCATCCGGGATTTTCTCTTGGCCGCGGTGGCCGAGTGGTATAGGTATCGGACCGTGGCTTGCCATGTCACGAGTTCGAGCCCAGTCTACACTGGGCTCGAACTAAAGACCCGCCGTGTACTCGGATACTCGATCAAAAGCTGATCGCTGTTTTCTACGAGACATAACTGATCGTTTTTTGAAAAAACCACAAGAGAAACACAATTGCCGAACTTGAAATCGTCGAAATCTCCAAGCCTTAAATAGCGCTTTGGGATGGCGCCACAGGAGCGCGTGATGTGTGTCTGCGCTGAAATTCTAATCATTTGCATATCTCACCTCCGCTAATGCATGTTGTAAATTTCATGTTACTTGCATGCTTCCTTCAGGGTGTTGCATTCACGGTGGCCAGCAGTGTATTTTGTTATGGAAGTACTATTACATAACTTTCGTAAAAAATTGGCATATTTTATAAATGCGACCTTTTTAAAAGGTCCTTATCCACCGCATAAAAAAATACTGTAGTATTTCCCCGAATTAGATTGTTATATGTAATAATTTATAAAATTTTGGAATATTTTTTGTGCGTCTATTTTTATGTGGTCCCTATCTACCACACAAAAACATGTTCAACTGTATACAGTAGGCAAACAGGGTAAAAAAACGCATCTCATATAATGATGAAACTATGCATGTATTTTCTACATTCTATTCCCATTTTTTTCATATTGATTCTGCAAATTATTATATATATATATATATACTTCAATTATGTTACAAAAATATATGTTACTCATAAGTACATGAGTTCATTGCTAAGAGGCTTGATTTACTTCACTATTAAGGCAGCGATTCTCAAACTGGTGGACGCGCCCCTCTAGGGCGTTATAACCTTACACGGGGAGCGCAAGCTTGTCAAAAATAAAAAAGAAAGGATTATTTAAAAAAAATTACATTTACTGAAAGGATGCAAAACAAAATGCATTCTGACATAATAAAAATAAAATATATTTCGCATATTTAATGCAATCTGTTATAATTTAAAAATTAAAAGTAGTATAACATATCTATACCTATAAATTACTTGAAAGTAACTTTTACTTAATATATCTACTACTTCAAAAGTAACACATGCAAAATGAAAGAGTTATCTAGGTAATTGGTACGGTTCATAATAAAGGTCATAAATTGTAGTTTCAACATAAAAGTAAATTATTATTATTGTATTCTAATACATTGTTATTGAATGGGGGAGCGATGAAAATTATGATTGAAAATTGGGTCGCAAATATTAAAAGTTTGAGAAGCATTGGGTTAATATCAATGTGAGTATTAATTACATTCTCTCGCCATTATTAATCACTGTGACTAGAGGCTTGTGATAACTAAAGTATGATATGTGAATGTCGTTAGATATGTGATTCACAAATCGTGAAAATATTGCGTCAATGGTTTTATCATACCTAGTCGTCTCCAGACAGAAACAAAATCCAAATTAAGAAAACAGTATTAAATACATACCGTGAAATTTCGTGATTTTTAGTTGTTATAGTCAACTTCTTTGTTAAAAGAGCTAAGATATGAAGTGTTGCTAGGCGCGAAAACCGGTTTTTGACACCAATCACACTAAAAAGAGAAACGCTATTAAATGTAGTTTGCGAATTATTTTAAAGTTTTAGTTTCCTTTGAGGGTTTGGTTTTAAAATATAGTCTCCAAATTTCCCTCTTAGATAACAAATAATGGTAATTTTTAAACAAAAAAGTAAGAAAAAAAAATACTTAAATTATTTTTGTAAAAAGGGTATTAACGAAAATTTCTCTGAAAATCCGTAATTTTTAAGAAATTTTTTCAGTCCTTGAACGCAAAACTTGATAATAACGTTTAACACTCGGAAAAAATGTTTCCTGTGATTATGTTTATACATAACGAAGTTATTCCATGTTTAGTTAAAATTTTGAGTATTTTTTGAAAAATCATAAAAAAAATTTTGGCATTTCATATTTAAAATTATTGATTCGAAAAGAACAAAGTATGAGCTTTTTACTACAGAATTTCGATATATTGTTATGGTATAAGAAATTTGTACAGAACGATTGAAAAACTCTTTTCATTAAATCGCATCGATATTGGCTCGTAAAAAATGCAACATTTCGTTACTTTCTAAAAACGTTATACCGTATTGTGCCAAAATAAGTGATCTTTCGGATTCTGTAATTTTTTGTGCATGATTTTGGTAGGAAAAGAAGAATCGTAATTTTAAAAAAGAAGAAAAAGCAGTTCTGACTTCCGACAGCAACTTGGAGCATGCGCAGAACACAGCGTAGCGCATTTTTGTTAACGTTTGTAAAATTTCACTCTTCATAAATTTTCCATACCGTTGGCTTTCTATGAAAATTGATTCTTAAGGAGTAATCTCCAAAATTCATGGATGATGTTTTTGTAAATAAACGTGCATTTTTTCTTAATTTAAACTACTTTCTGTTGAGTTTGTTACTCAGAAGTATGTTATTGAATATTTAAAAACTAAACTAAAGTGAATTCTTTTTAAATTTGGTAGAGATTTCGGTGAAATCTTGGTTTGCCTGGACATTGGGCGTCCGCGATAGGATTTGTTTAAACTATTTTTGAATTATACGCATGTTTTTATCAGGAAAGTCCTGTAAAAAAGAATATTTAGCTTATGTGGCTAAAGAAATTTATGAAGAGGTGCCAGCAATGGCTAGAATCTGCGATCTAAAATCAATAATTTTAAATAGTAATGAGTATAAAATCTATCCTGATTTTGTTAAAGGACTTTTAGAAGGTTATATGACAGACAGAAAGAAGTTGCAGGAAGAAAAGAACAAGATATAGAATTGGAAAAGTTCAAGCAGAAGCAACTATAGAAATTGAGTTAGAAAAGTTTCTGAAACAGCAAGAAATTTAGTTAAAAAAATTGAGAATTAATGATTGGCGAGATTGCAAAACAAAATCGAGGCATTACACTCATAGACAAAAAAATTAGCGCACCAAGAAGGAGTCGTCAAAATGAAACGGAAGTTTACATACCTAATGTGACTACTTTGATATAAGAAAATGATTACAAAATCAAAGAAAAAAGATCATTAAAAGACAAAGGAGTGGAGGATTTAAAACCCTGTTGAACCCCTTCCACACAGAAAGAATGCACTGTGCGATACGATCAGGCATTGTGGCATACAATTTCTTTAGGATGTCTTGAGACATTTCTTTCCATATTTGCTGTACCTTGTCTCAATTTCGTTCAAACTCGTAGGATACCCAACTCGCCGTCCCAAATGATCCCTATATATGCTCATTTGGAGACAAACCTGGGGATCGGGCAGGTAAAGGAATGGCAGTAACAGTGCGGAGACAGTCTTGTGACACCCTTGCCGTGTGAGGCCGAGCATTGTCTTCTTGAAAAATGGCTCCTGGAAGCCGTTGCATGAGTGGTAACACATGCGTCTGCAGGATGTCATGGAAATATCGCTGGGCTGTCATGGTGCCACGGATCAATACTATCACACCAGCTGTGAAAGCGGTGTGTCGCTGTTAAGCAAAGACAGGATTGAGGCGTTCACCACGGGGTCTCCACACACGAAAACGATTGTCTTCACTGTTGAGATTGAATCTGGATTCGTCACGAAAGACAACCTGGCTTCCATTCCGCTGCAGTCCAGTTTCCTCGTGAGCGGCACCACTCCAGACGGAGGTGTCTATGGATGGGCGTCAAGGGCAGCACACGTAATGGGCGCCGCGATTCCAAATGTCCTTCAGCCAGGAGCCTTCGTATGATTCGAAAAGACACAGGGCCCCTAGTGAAGGTGCTACCTGTGTCTGGTGAGCGGCCGATGAAGCCGTTGGATGTACGCGTGCTTTTCTTACGATGTGGCGGTCTTCTCGACTACTGGTCTTTTGAGGGCTTCCTGAGCCTGGTTTTCGTGTAAATGATATCTCTCGGATTGACTGATCTCAACACCTCCTCACAACACAATCAGAGCGTCCTAATTGACCAGCTACTCGCCTAGCTGACCACACAGCTTCCATCATGCCAATGATTCTCCTCCACTCAAACTGCAACAGCTTCTCAGATTGTCTTCGAAAACGGCGTAATGGCATGTCTACCTCAGCTCTTACTTTGTAAACGATTCAGCACACTCAAACAGCTTTTAGTTACCTGTTTAATACTCCACGGAGAACGACGTTCAATGCCCTCTACCGGCTACACATAATGCGCAATCACACTGCATTTCTGATCATTTGCATATCTCCCTGACATGTACCTTCATGCCAATTAGATTCAATGATCCCGCTATTATTTCTTGGTGTGCTAATTTTTTGTTTATGAGTGTATATTTATCAACTAACTCTTGAAGCTAATAATGGGAAGAAAAAATCCCTTTTTCCTAAATTTCAATTCCGACAGTGTGGCAAAGATTTAAAGGACTGGTTACCGTTTTGGAGTCAATTTGAGCATATTGATAAGATCAAGATATTCTTTCGTTGGTACAAGAGCAAGGGAAGTTGTGGAAAGTTTCCCGCCAACAGGTAAAAATTATTCCAAGGTTTTGGACAGTTTAAAAGGTTCGTTTTGGGAGAGAAGAAATTTTGGAAGAAATTTATGTTAGCGTTCAAGCTTCCAAAGGAAAATCTAAACTAATTTTCTTAGTTTTAGAAAATATTATAAGACACCAAATCACTTTTTCCTACACTTCTAAATCAAAGTAGTTTTAATTAAAACTCGAGCAACGGTGGTTATCAATTTGAAATGAAAGAGATAAATAATTTCGATCACCTATAAAAAAAGCACTTTATTTTCAGCATTTATTCTAAGCAAAAAAAAAATCGAACAGAACTCCGGTGTTGCTATTCGCAAAGTACTGAGCAGTAATTGAAAAAGAATAACACAATTTTATAACTAACGTTGCTATCTGAAATTTAAAGTTTGTAATAAAAAATTAAAAATAAAAATAAATAAATAATACATTTTCACACAATAGTTAGGGAGTTGTGGAAGCTAATGCAGTTAATCAAAAATTATCGCCAACATTTCTTTATGATAAAACAGTCTTATTTGCAAGCTCTTGAAACCTGGAGTACAACAAAAATGCAAAAACGATTCTCTACTCTATGTTGAATCGTGTTTTGACTAGGAATTTCTAAGAGTCTGGAGTAGAAGTCCTGTTTCTAATTCTGCAAAGGATGCAAAGGAACAGGTTGGAGAATTTGATGTTATTTCTCAAAGCTGAAGTAGAAAGACAGGAAAGAATATCCTTGACGATGTCCGGTTTTGGTGTTACAAAAGGAGCAGTTAAATTTCCAAGCAAAAAGAAATATATTCAAGAAATTTAAAGGAGCAAAATTCCAACTGCATCCATGTTACTTGCATCATTAAAAGTACCTGAAATAAAGAAGCCAAAATGTATATTTTATTAGGCAAGCATGCCAGTTCTAATTTTTAATGCTCAAAAACTAACTTTAGAAGAAAAACAGAAGATAGTGAGGGACACGAAAGGCTGTTTCGCGCCTTTTGCCTGGACATTGGTTAGAAAATGTCAAAACTTTTAAAAATGCTCAGTTTGTAGTAAAAGGCATTTAATTTTTATGTGTGATTGACTTGAATCTCTCGGAGAATACAAATCATGAAAAAGGAGAGGAAGAAAATTCATCAGGGAACGAAGTGAATTTATCTAATGTAAACCGAAATCCGAAGATATTCTCAAACCTTTAAAGCAGTGATTCCCAAAGTGGTCTATATGAACCCCCAGGGGTCTATGATGACCTGCAAGGGGTCTACGTTAGAGAAAAAATAATTTGGGGGTCCATAAGATGTAAAGGGGGTCTATGATAGTGGCTCTCTCCAAATCATGATTTTAATTTTAAAAGAAAATTTAGTCAAGTGGAAACCAGATTTTTATCTATTTAATAGATTTATTTACTAATTTTAATAAGGTTAAGTTGCAGTTACAAGGTGACCGCAAAAATTTTATTAAAACAAAGGCCATGTCTTCAATTTTGGCATTAAAAAGACATACCTGGTATTTATCACGAATTATGGACTATCGTGAGAAAATTTTTAATTACTTTTCCTAGTGAGGAGGAGTTTCAGCGTGTTTCCAATCTCCAAAACAAAAAGAAAGGGGAAAGAAGGCCCTGAAACACTACTAACCGGGGAAGATTTAGCGGTAAACCTGACACAATTGTTTCCAAATGTTGAAAAATTTATTGAAGCACCAGACTTATTCCACTTTTTAAAAGCATTTTTGTTTTTTTGCTAGTTATTTTATGTATTCTAAATTTTAATTTAATTAACATGTTTTTCTTAGTTTTAAAAAATCATACTTCACTTCAGTTAAAATTTAAATCCTTAAAATAAGTAGAAAGCTGTCAAAAGACATTTAAATTCTAAAATTAAAAATCCCAAAATTAGGTAAACAGGGGTCTACCCCAAACCGAAGAACATGGTAAGGGGTCTATAAGACAAAAAAGTTTGGGAACCTCTGCTTTAAAGCATCTTCTTTCCAGTGATAAAGAGAAAACAGTTCGTGTCTTGTGTGATACCGCCTCACAAATGTCGTACATAATCAAGATAATTACAAAAGAAATGTAATACTCCGTTATTTGCCAAGAGACCACACACAAAAAACATTCATTGTTTGGCTGTGTTTCTACTAAGGAATGTAAACATAACTGCTATAAAGTAAGATTGAAGCAACTACATGGGAATTTTGATGCTTTAGATTAAGCTGTTACTTGTCAAAATGTATTACCCGTGAGTGAAAATCATTTGTTTGAAGAGTTAAAAGACTTGGGTGTTGTCTTAATTGACATCAACGTCTCTCGTGAATCTATACACATCCTCATAGGTGCAGATATTATTGGTAAGGTTCTGACAGTCAAAAGAAAACAATTGACTTCAGGTTTAGTTGCAGTCGAAGCACAACTTGGATGGACATTAATTGAAAGGTTCCACAAATAAATTCTGAAAGGGTTAATTTAGCTATGACTGTAACATCATTGTTTATAAAGGAAGCTGACCTTTCTGATATTTGGTGACTAGATGTTAATGGAATCAAAGATCCAATGGAGAAAAAAATCTAAGCATGAAACAGACCTGGAGGGTAAAGAGTATTTTAGGAAAAGGTAAATATTAAATCAAGACAATCATTATTAAGTGTGTTTGCCACGGGCGGATAATAGTTCTCCATTACCTGATAATTTCAATCTCGCAAAGAAAAGGCTTGAAGTGACAGCTGGAAAATTTTGTTTTGCAACATGTATGATAAATATGAAGAGTTATTTTAGGAATGGCTCAATGAAGGAATCATCAAAGAAGTTCCTTCAAATGAAATTTCTTTATTTGGTAATTATTTCCCTCATCAACCTGTAATTAAGGAAAGTATCTGTAAAACTGCCATTAGAACAGTATTTGACACCTCAGCCATATTTAAAGTACATCCTTCTTTAAACCAATGTTAACAGTGTAGGCCAAATCTTATTAAACCGATTCTAGATATTTTGACAAGATTCAGGGTGAAGAAGTTTGGTATCACTGCACATATTAAAGAGGAATTTTTGAAAATAAGTTTTCCAAAGAAGACAGATATTACATACGTTTTCTTTGGTATGAAAACTTAAAAGTATAGAAATTAAAAGTGCTTCGCCATATAAGAGTTCTGTTTGGAGTTAAAGTAAATCTCTTCTACATACTTCAGTTATAGAATACCACATTGAAGCTTGTAAGAGTTTTCACTCCGAATTTAAAAAAATATTGAACAAAGCTTTTATGTTGATACGTTTTCTAGTTTGGATTGCCACGAAGATTTAAACTAATTTATTTCCAAACTTATTCATTTGATGTTGCAAGATGATTTTAAACTAAGATATTGGGAATATACAGGAATCAAAACCGAACATGGTTTCAAGACTCCTGTTCTAGGCCTAAAAAGGAATCACGAATTCGATTCTCTTGGTGTCACTATGAGCTGGATGAATAATTTTGGCCTTCAGAAGTTAATGAAAAGAGTTATGCAGTCAGCAGTCCATAAAGCTTTTGAACCAATTGGATTCACTTCTCTACTTATGCTATGCTTGAAGTTAATGATACAAAAAGCTCGGAAAATGTCATAGGATGGGATGCAGAAGTTACGGACAATCTAAGAGAGAAATTCTTGCAACGATTCCAAAATCTAAAGATTCTCGAAGAGATTAATATGCCTAGGGGATAAATGTAACAGCAGAAAATTCGAAGCACTGCACAATTCATACCTTTTATGATCCAATCAAAGAGGCTTATGCTGCAGTAGTATTTCTAAGATTAGAAGAAGATTGTGGAAAGCTGTCTCTTCTTGTGCTAATTTAAGGATAGCTCCCTTAAGAGGTGGTACAATACCGCGTATGGAACTATTAGCTACCTTGATAGGACGAGATGAACAACTTCAGATGTTGAAGCACTGAATTGGAAATTTGTAAAATGCTTCTATTGGATCGATTTGACTACAGTTCTATCCTGGATATGTAGAGAAGAAAATTGGTTAGTATTTGTTCGAAATAGAATACAGGAGATAAGAAAAGTAACTTCTCCTTGTATCATGGAATCATACAGCAGGCGAGTTGAACCCTGCCAACTTGCCATCTAGAGGATGTACATCAAAACAACTTATGTCATCCAGATGGTGCGAGGGCCCTCTCGATTTTCGAAACTCGTGAAGATATTTTATGAGAAGACTTTAATGAAGTTGAGATAGAGAATGAAAAGCTTAAATCTTGAAATTCTTGGTTAGTACTGAAAATGTGATCCAGTGCCATAGAATGTTTTCGTTCTCCACTAAATATCATCAAATAGTACGTTTAGTAGAATGGATGTTACGATATAACAAGTAATATCAAAAAAGATTTAAAATTTATTCCTACTTAGATCAACAAAGAAAAATTTTATATTTTAGCTACTTTTTATTAAATATTTACAATTAATATAAATATGTATATACACATGACAGAATCATAGCATTAAGTGGTAAATAATTTTATTAATTATCATTAAAGTATCGTATTTTCATTCAAAACAATCGTGTATATAAAATTTCAGTTCAACTGAATGTTTTAAAATGTGAGAGAAAACCTTTTCAAGTTTTGACACAAGTCGCCAAAATGGTCGCTAAGTAGCCAACGTGGCTGTATTTATTAATTACTTTAAGTGACTGCCTACCTTGAAAATGTCGTTTTTCGTCTACATAAAGCATTTTTATTTTATTTCAAAATCTTATAGTTCGAACATTTTTCTTTCCTAAACAGTTTTTCTTTCTCCTTTACGCGAAATAGAAATAAATTTATAGTGATTTTAAAAAACATCATTCTATGCAAAAGGGTGGTAAGATAAAAGTTTAAATGGAGTTTTTCTCAAAATTATGTTTTCGAAAGAAACGCTTTACCAGATACATGATATCTTAAAAACCAGATAAAACGTTTCGAAATTTTTTGAAAATATTAATTATATTATTTTTCATAAGGTGGTCCATAAGTTTTGTTGTAGGTTAAACATTTTTTTTCATTTAAGGTAATTTTTATAAAGAAAAACCTTAAAAAATATCAAAATTTTCATACTATTATGTATAATTATCTGTAATTTTTTTGTATTTTAATATTTTTCTTAGGTTTTGGTTCATTTTGAAGAGCTTCGTAATATGTATGTTGTGTATAAAGAAAATTAGGATAATTGAATTAGAAACTTTTATACAGTGTTACCCGTTTTAGTAAAAATTTGGTAAAATTTCTTTGAAACAAACCAATTTTTCTAAAAGTATAATATTTATTTAAAAATTTTTATACATTTACATATTTTTTTTTTTTTAATTTTCTTCTCAAAAACACTCAATTTGTTTCAAAAATTTGTTTTTATAAAAAAAAAAATGGGACCGAAGGTAGGCAGTGACCTTAAATAGTTATTTTAATCAATTAATTTTAAATAATTGTATATAATTAAATTATTGTATTGTCATCCAAAATAATCATGTATATAAAATTTCAGCTCAATTGAGCCTTTTAAAATGTAATTTATTAACAATTGAAAATTCCACAAGATAAATAAATTTGTAAATAAATATAGAGAGAGTGAGAGCTAATAGTAAAATTGAAAAATAATTGTCTTTGCTCAAAGGAAAGAGAACGCGAGGAGAACTCACTTCTGAATTTGAAAAAGCAGATTTGCAATTGGTGTTGATGATTCAACAGAAATCTTTCGAAGGAGAAGTTCACAACAAACTAAAGTGCTTTTCTGTTTTTATGGGCGAGAATAAAGTTTTACGTGTAAAGACAAAAATAATTAATAGAAGATATCCGAAAACCAATGCTCCTACCTTCAAACCCTGAAATCATCTTTAGACTCATCGAGTATTACCATAAGAAGAACTTACATTGTGATCTTCATATTTTGCAAAATATCTTAAGAAAACAATTTTGATTCTCAATGGGAGGAAAACAATCAGCAAAGGCTTATCCAAATGTATAACTTGTAAGAGATTCTCTTTAAAGGGGCTAGAAGTTGATTCCGGTCCATTGACTGAAAATCGCGTTCGAGATGCTACTGTTTTCCGAATCACTAGAGAAGCTACGGCTAGAACTATATTCCTCAGAGAAAATCAGAAATCTTGCGTGCTTCTTTTCACCTGCGCTGTATAAAGAACTGGGCATCTAGCTAGAATGTATCGCTAGTTTATCTACTGAATCCTTTTTAATGGCTTTTCGTAAATTTGTCGCAAAAGGTTGAAGATGTTCAACTATTTATTGTGATAATGTTACAAATTCAGTCAGTGCTGCCAATATACTTCAGAGCGAGGAGTGGAATAGGATTATTAAATAATGCACTATCAACGCCATCGATTATAAATTTAGCCCACCAACAGCTTCTCGATAAGATGGATTTTGGAAAAGACTCATTAGAATAATAAAGGACTTCTTAAAGAAGGTTTTGGGTCGGGTACAGCTGATTTATGAAGAAATGCCCACATTTCGGTGTGACTGTGAAGCATGGATTATTTTTCGACCTGTTACTTATGCGTCTGAAATCGATAATCTAGTACCAATATTTCCTTCGTCATTCCTACAAGATATCAAAGAATGGAGTACACCGGATATTGATGCTATAGACCACAAAAGTCTAAATCGAAGGTTAAAATATCGACAAAATTTACAAATAGACTTCCACCACCGATTTAGAAACGAATATCTTTGACTTCTTGTACAAAAACACAAATTCTAAGATACTTGTATGGTTTCATTTGGAAATATCGTGTTCGTTGGGGCAGATCACTGCAAGAGAAAAAACTGGACACTGGGACGAGTAATAGATGTTATTCCTGGAAAGGATGGGATTATGCGACTAGTAAAGATACAAACTTAGCATTCTAAATTACTCCCTCCAGTTCAACGTGTGTATCCTATAGAAATATCAGCTGATAATGACTTTCTACCCTTCCCCCATATAAAAAGTAGAGATCGCAAAGAAACTTCGGACAACAAGGAGTCACTATTAGAATGCAAATTTAAGATCAGGTACAAAGATTAAAGTTCCATAGAAACAACATTTATAGGAATTATAATTGTAACTATATATTTATTATACTCTCTATTCCTTAAATTTTCTTTATGTGTAATATGATATTGTATACTTGTTGAAATTGATATTTTTGTTATGAATATTTAATGTTGCATAATCTACAGGTGGGAGGATGTTAAGTTCATATAAAAGACAGCACTGATAAAAGAAAACATCATTGAATTAATAATTTTGTATTATGACTTGTGAATCTGGCATTTTCAGAAAAAAAATTAGTTTTAATGCAAAAATTCATGGATGAAGTTTTTGTAAAGAAAGTGCCTTTTTTCTTAATTTAAACTACTTTCTGCTAAGTTTGTTACTCAGAAGTAAGTTATTGAATATTTCTAAATCTAAACTAAAGTGAATTCTTTTTAAATTTGGCAGAAATTTCAGTGAAATCTTGGTTTGCCTTAACTTCTACGCCATATTATATGGGGACTATTTCGGATGGATGATCATTTGCAATTCAGAACCCATAATCAGCCATATTTCATTCGATCCACATGTTTGAGCTCTGATTCTGTTTAATATTTACCAAGTAAAGCAAGAATAATCACCATTCACTGGTTACACATTTAACAAAATGAGAACTTTATTGACATTCAACTAATATTAAATTTACATTGACTAAATATTTTCAAAATATTTATTTCTAAAAGTTTTCGTTTGTCAAGCAAATATATGGGAAATGATTTTTGTCTTTATAAAATGTCATGATATTTTAGTTTTTAGGAATCGTCATATTTCTGCAAGCTATTCATTAGTCGCTTCAATCATTACCAAACGCAAGTTTCATTGCAAAACACATTTTTAAATTAAAAAAAAAACAGAAATAACTAATCAAGTAAAATTTCTGAATGCGTAATGAGTGAATTTGCTTCAAGAATTACAACATTGTCATTAGTTTAGCATTTTTTTGAAAATATTCGCTAAAAAATTTTGCTTTTATAATTTGAAATGAAGAAATTATTATTATACAAATTTCTAGGAAGTGTGAGTTTGTGTTATTTAATTCATTAGGACGATACCTATAAATACACCAGTTTTAGATCTCAAAGTGTTGAGTTTCTGATCTTACTTTACAGAGAGTAGAAGCTGTTGTAAGAGAAATTTCTGAATTCTAATGGTAAATATACACAGAATTTACAATTTCTTTCTTCTGTCTTATATATATAAAGCCTTTTTCAAGGTTTTTTATCATTATATTTATTATAAATTTTTTAAAAAATATTATAGGATAATTTTAGTTATGAGCGTACTAAAATACAATTTCGAAGAAAATGAGCATTTAGGTTAAATAACATAAACATGTTAATAAATTAGTTCTAAGATATATCCTAGAAAAAAATGTCAGTTGTTATTGAATTTTGGGGAACTTATAGATATATGTATTTTTTGAAAAATCGGCTTTCAAGATTTTTATTAACAAAAGAGATAAGTCAAGTATTTTCAATACATAATGTTCATTCAACATGTTCATTTTTGAATTTCTGACCTATGCATTTCTCTTGAATATTTTTATTCTTATGAGAAAGATATCACATTTTTATCATTATCAAGAAGATTACGAAACATAAATTATTATATAATCTATCTAAAAAATATTTTGCTGTGCCATTCTAAATATTGATAAAAGTTGGTAAATATGTCTGAGTTAAGGTAAATAAAAATATTTCCCAGAGAATCATTTTTTTTTTTTTTGTATGATGCCAAAATATTTATCATTTAAAGATTTAAGTATCATTGAAAGAATTGCATAATAGGGATGTTTATTTCTTTTATATGTGGTTCAAATTATAGATGATTTTTCTTGCAGGCCATGAAACTGTTATACCTAGCCATTGCTCTGATGTGTTTACTGAGCAACTTAAATACATCAGCACATGCAGCGGAAGAGGGCAAAGACAAGGAAGGCAAGGGAAAAGGTAATTCTTATGTATATATAAGAAACAACACACTTCTTGCTGTTAAAAATACAACACCAAGAAGAAAGGATGATACAAACATCCAAATCGTACGAAAGGAAGATGTTGTTATATATGCAAATAGATTGTTTGAAATTGCAATCAGCTAATGCAGTTGAAAAAAGCAACATATCGCAATTTGTCAAAAGAAAGCTGTAGTGAAGATAGATTGTTCAATCGAAAATGTTGATTGTTTTGTTTGCTGAATGTTGATTTTTTTGAGAAAATATGTTTTGCCTCGTATGAACGGCTGCCATTAGGAAACGGAAATCTATCTAGAAACCAGTTTATCATTTTGTAATATTGCTGTGCAATTTGGTTGAAATAGAATGCCTGCCATGCGAATTTGGAATGGATTTTTTCAAAAGGGTCATATTCTGAGCGCCATGCTTGACCTCAATGGCCTCTGAAAATAATACCTGAGAGAATATACTTGGTTAAAGATCGGCCCTTAGGGAACCGAAAGCCAAATCGTGGTTCTTGTATCAGTAATTGGGCTTTTTGCAGCCTACCTATTCTGCAAGGCCAGCGTGACAATATTTCGAAAAGCACGGACTGTCTATACGTCGATTGTTTACGAGGGCATTAATGCAGCTTTCTTTGGCACTACAAAACTGGCACACTGACAGAGCCAGATACAGGAGTGATGCAAGTGAGAGTTTTTATTAAAGCCACACTTAAGACAAGAGTAGAGCCATGTCATTCTTTCAGATGAGTTGCGGTTTTGAGGCTCTGTAGCTTGTGTTCAAACCCTCAAACTCCTATGATCTTACTGAAGCATAACACAAGACAGCATTTTGGCCTTCGTGTTATGACCTACCATGACATGGAGGGTGTTCGACTGTTATTCTACACAGTGAAATCTCATTATCACTTGCCTATTGAAAACAAATGTTCCAGAGGTCCTGAAAGACTGAGCCATCATCGCTGTCCAGCCTCTATAATTAATGAAGTACGGAAATGATTCAAACCATAATCGAATGGTGCCCCGTATTTCTCATTCTATCCTAGTTGGCATGATTTCTAACCGCCTTAGTACAGTTTTATTAGCCAAAGCTGGGTGCAGTTTGCACTAATTTTGGAGTTCGGAAATCTGAACGTAGTATTAAAGATTTTTATTATGGATTTATTGCTTCTAACCGAAAAAAAGTTTAATGTAAAATATGTTACTAAAATTTCTAGAGTAAATGAAAATTATTGGTTTATCGAAATCTTAATATCCTTTGAGACTTAAATTGCGTTTTTGAAACTGTGTATAATTCTATCAACAGGATTTAATAATATAATTAATCTTTATTAAGTAGAAACATAATTCACCTTCTCCCAGTTATTTAAAGTTTTGTGTAAGATATATCATTAAACATCCCACATGATTCTATCCTATTTTTCATCGGAAATTTTTTAAACTTTTTTTAAACAAAAGAATGTTTGACACTTAAAGTTTTTCATTTTTAATTGTTTGAACATAATATATTTTTTAATCATTATTTAAGCCTTAGAAAATTAAAATAGAATTACGCATTGTGCTCATTGTTAACTGTATAGACTCGCTTAATTTAATTGAAACCAATCCAATGTGTTTGTTAATTAGGTTGTAGAAGTAATTTATATTGTATATTTCCTCCTTTGTGCATTTTATATCTTTGTGAAAAAACAGATGTTACTGGTTGTGCTATACCGCAATTAAATTGCTGAGCTCTGAATTTTCACTCTATCTTATAGTCTACTAAAATTCAATTCCAGAAATGATACAAAAAATATTTTGTTGTGTGTAGGAAGTATTTTGTGAATTTTTCTTAAAATTGTCTTTAAAATAAAGCCTTTCCATCAAAATAAATTTCTACACTTTTGTTTGATTTTTCTTTAACTTAAAATAGATTTTATGATGTGCAGATAAAAAAAATATTTAATTGTGTAAAAATAAGAAGGAATGAGAATGTGTTTTTTTGAACTTGTTTTAACTGCTTAACATTGTATGAAACGAAATCTTCCTTTTTTAAATCCTAGTTACGTGAGATGTTCTAACATAAAATAGAGAACTTTGAAGTAATACTGTTTGAAAACGTTCCCATTTAATTATTTTATTGATATTCTAGGAAAAGGTAAATGCCCAGGTGTACCTCAAAGATTATGTCCAACTTTTGAAACAAAATGCTGCAAAACAGAAGACTGTGAAACAGGGGAAATCTGCTGTGAAGGAAACTGCAAATTTCAATGCATGAAAGAAAAAGATATAAAAGGGCCTTTGAGGACCCCGGAAATTAATCTCAGCAAAGAGAAATGCAAAGAGTATAATAAAACAGAGTCTTTTGTTACAACTAACCCTTCTGTTACAAAGATGTAAACAGTGTATTCTCAGCTGCAATTATAATACATATTCTTTTTATTGTGGTACTAAAAGAGAAAAAATTCAAATTAATAAATACTTGCAAAATGATCTGTATTTTAAGTGTGTTCTGTTCTTCTTTGTGTAGCCCAATATGCATAAATTTTATTTTAAGAAATCCACTTAATTCGTAAATTATTTAGCTTTTTTTACTTACATAAAGTTTTTTAATCATTACCTCACCTTTTTTCTATCAACCTCATCAATTTCTTCCAAACTTCATTCTTTTGTGTTTGCTTATTAAGTACTCTGATACTTGCGTTGACAAATCCTTCGCACCGAAATACTTTACTTAACACCAATCTCAATATTTTCACCAGCCTCTCGTTCGAAAGTCGACAAGCAGTCCAATTCAACGTGGAAAAACAAATACCATCATCATTAGTGTAGTCAATAATTTTTAAAGAAATATAGGTTAAAACAGCAGGAATATTTTAAGGTGATCTCCAGTGATGTATGCGTCATAATATGCAAAAAGTCATGACCAGTAGTAGCAAGTTTAAAACAGGTCACGCTGACTATTCTAGGCAAGGAAAACAGAAATCCTTTTGATGTCTTCAAAAATGGGCCTTATTTCTTCCCTGAAGCGCTCTCTATGTACAGGATGGAATGTTTAGATCCAATGGTGCAGGATGTAAAACGCTTTACTTTTCACCAAAACAAATTATTAACTAGGGGCGCTATTTTGGATCCTTTCTTGGCCAACATATATGTTCTCTGATTTCTATATCCCATGATGACTTGGGATCTACTGCAATGCAGTGCAGTTCCTTAATTCAATAATTTTTCTACTTTCTCTCTTAATATCCTTAAAATCGGTATTCACAAATAATTTGAACAGTTAACCCTTTCAGGACTGGCGATTTTCTGCGAGCCGCTCGCTGGGGACGGGTGAATGCGTAAGGACTACTCCCTTAAGGACCAGGCGTGTTTGTCGCTAAGTTTAACTTAAGAAAAAAACGTATAAATAATAAAATTTCAATCCTAACTTCGTAATTTTTGGTACCCCTATATATTATAACACAAGTTGTCAGTTACCTTAAAATTAGAATGTAATAACGTTTTTACTTTAACTTACATGAAAGATAAAAAAAATATGACTTCCCTTTGGGAAAAAATAAATTTCGTAAGCACTATTCATTTTTTCCAAATTTTTCATTGACAAAACACATTAATACATTTTTCAAATTAATAAAAAAATTACGACAAAGATTATTTAAAAAAAGAAATAGCAAAATTAAAATGAAGATTGAGTGTGGAAAATTTCGAAGCATGGAGAAACGCAAAGTCCTACATTGTATGATTTGGAAAACATAAAAGTTTGTTACGTTTTTTTATTATTATTATTTAACACGGTTTGACTATACACTTTTGGCTTTTTTCACCTTTTGTTCATATTAAGGTTAGGAAAATGCCTTCGAAACAATCAAATAATAACCTGGAGTCAAGGTTTTTAAAATAAGAACAGTACGCGAAATATATCCGAAAACAAAATCTTAAGCAGAACTGAAGCTAAAACACCGCACACTGTTGTAAAAAAAAAAGAAAAAAGTATTCGATGAGTTATAAGAAGCGCGAATGTTTCATCTCAAGAGGAATTTTGAGCCGAGCTCTGTTTGTTGACCTTCAATTTCCCCTTCCCCTACTCAGTTGATGAAAAAAATATCAAATCCAAGCAGAATATAAACTAACTGAAGGTCAGGTTACTCTAGCTAAGTTCGATTTCAATATAATGGACATAGGGTGCCATCTAGGGGTCATTAAAAAAACTTTCCAGCTGAAAATGCACATCTGAACTGCCCGTCCCTCCACAGCATCTTTGTAAAATGCACATCTGAATCTCCCGTCCCTGAGATGCGTCCGTGAAGAATGCACATTTGCACTCCCGTCACGAAGGGGTTAAGGTCATATATATCACCTTCAAATCAACAAAAAGACGATATTTTTCACTTTTCATTTCTCCATATTACCTTTCACTAAAACTAATGCTACTATTTCTTCTAGAGCTTCGAATTGGAACTGAACCGAAATCCGGAAAAAACCGTTATTACCTTCAGAATGAAAACCGAAATTTAACTGAAAAACTATCCGTGTTTTCGTTTCGATATATCTCCAGTCATTTTGTTACTGTAACCAGATTATCAATATTTTCTAATGAAACATCAAACATAAAATTATCATCAAAACATGTACATTGCTTCTCGATTTTCTGTTTTGATGTTCACTAGTGCTTTTCTGTTTCAGTTTTGCAAGAAACTATTTGTAGAAGGCAGATTTAATTCAGATGAATGAACTAGATATAAATTTTTTAAGAAAAATATTTTCTGAGCTATATTTTTGTTATCTCAGCATGCGATCATTTGTATATACTGTTTAGAAAAACGAACCAGAACCATAAACATAATTGTAAATGCGATTTTGATAATGGAAAAACAATTGCAATGCTTGTCTTTCTCTGCTCACTGCTAGTATCGTACATGATGGTTAATTGTATAAATTTGCAAAGTGTTTCAATTATAAAAGAATAAAATCTTCTAAATTTTGATAGAAGTATAATTTTTTTGTTTATGATAGAATTATATTTTTATTTCAAACAAGAATATACAAAATCAAAATTATTTATTTGGATCTGAATCAAAAACCGTTATTTTTGGTGGAACGAAAATCGGAACCAAACCGATATAAGAAAGAAAAAATTACGATTTGAAGCCGTGATTTTGCCACCAGAAGTTGTCAAAATGTTTTCTAGCGGCGAATGGCAGTTTACAGTCTGTAGAGTAAGCACTCCATCTCCAGCATTTGTAATAATCCCTTCAGGTAAACTATCAGTATAAACGTGTTGTCAAGAATCATATGGGAAACACTCGTGAATAGTAGCAGTGGTGGTATATTTCAATTCGGAGCCAAGAAAAATTTTCTTGCTAATCCAAAACTGATTTTTTTCATTTTTTTAAATAGTTTTTGACTTTAAATTTGTCATACATTTATAAAAAAACCTTCAAACTGTTGGAATTGGTACGGTACAGCTATAAAGAAAGCATGAAAACTGTATCAAAACAGGGCACAATTTTTGGTGCTTTTGTCAAATTCAGAATGGCAGCAGAGAGAATATATAACATTGAATAGTTGGGTCTCGGTTAGTTCTTTTATGACTGGTAAATTTTAGATTTAGAAGCAGTTACACTACTCTAAAACGAGTGAATTGAGCATCAAATCTTAACTACTGAAAAGTCTGGCCTCTGGATAATAAAAATAATGAAATTGTTTAATAAAGAACCTAAAAAGTAACAGATTTTAAAAAAGAAGAAGAATGTAGCCATATTCAAACAAAATGAATTATTTTAACTGACTTTGAAGCTCAGTAAAACATAACAGTTTTTAGTTACTCCTATATTTATAAGAAGCAAAAATTTTAATTTTTGAATATGTATTATTTGTAACTTTATTCGAACAATAAACAAAAAAAATATTTTTTTTCGTCAAGCGTCACACATTATTTATCCAATTAACTAAAACTTTAACACACCTTCAGTTTAAGAGATATTAAAACAAACAGCAACACATCTCCAACCGTCCAAATTAGCTAAAAATGGGTCATATGCAGACCCATTGCTCTGAGCATAGAGATATAGAAGATTTTCCTGCAGAGCTACGTTAAATTTCACAATAATTTATTAGAATTTATTTTTTTAATTCTCAAGCTTGTTAGTGCTTGTATAGCTTCTGGAACGTTTAGCCCTTTACAGGTTTACCTGTACACCATACGGGCTACTGAAAGCTCTCTACAACCTGTTTGTCCGTACTCTGTACAGACAATGATATTTTCATCGTTCTGCCTTTGATTTGTACATATTTTTAAATCTTATAAAGAGATTATTAGTGCTAGTGTGTTTTTAAAATATGTAGTTTGTCCACTTGGTACTGACTACTACTCATCCGGGATTTACTTTGTGGCGAGAGCGATAATTTTTCATTCAAGGCAGAATTTAGATTCTTTAAAGCAGTGCTTCTAAATTTTCAAGATTTGCGACCCAATATTCAGTTGTAATTTTCATCGCCCCCTCCGTACAATAACAATGTATTGAATTCAATAATAATACACTTTAACGCTAAACCTATAATATAGCTTTAAACTTTTCAGTACCACCGGCGTATATAAAAGTCTTGCTCAGCCAGTGCGTTAAGTGACCCGAACGTATATGTGCGTCTTTCTGAAGTACGATCTTTTCTGAGCACTGCTATCCATAAAAAAATTCCGAAGGCTTCGAAATGCAATAAAATGAACTTGACAAAATTTACCAAGAATTTACTTATTTCAGAGGATTTGCTTATTTATTAACTTTATACCCTCTCCCCCGAAAACATCGTATGAGTTCACCTACGAGTTAAACGGTGGCCTTGGGGACGAATCGTTAAATTTTTAATCTGCATTTAAGAGATTAAGATAAGTGTTAATTTTTTCATATAATTTTATATATGACAAGCCCATGGGTCACGGGTAATTAATAAACTTGTTCTTCACTTAGATTGTTAATTTAATTATAAAATATATTGCGCAGTACTGATATATTTATAAGTGTATTTTATCAGTGTAAATGTGTATTTTATTTTTTTTTTACTATGTCGGAATGTAATTTGTTTATTTTCAGTAAATTTATAATTTTTAAAAATAATCTATTTTTTCGACTTTTTAACATGCTCGCTCCCCCTTCGTAGGGTTATCACGCCCCCTAGCAGTGTGTGAAACACTGCTTTAAAGTATTCGATAAGGAACAGGGATTGGCAAGCAATGCGCCATTTGTGCTTGAGAAGAAATGAAAATGGAAAGATAATCCAAAAAAGCCGATATTGTCTATGTCCCCATTGCAAAGTAAGACTTAGTATTGCATCATGCTTCAAACTGTTTGCTCTAATACAGTCACTCAAAAAAGTATTGTGAACTTGCCATGCATAACTGTAAAGTCATTTATAAAAATATTTATCACATTAAAACAAAAACAAAATGAATTAAGAAATATTTTAACACTTGATGTACAGTATACAAGGAAAATTTTATTAGTATTATAGAATTATAATTTTATCTAGCTTTTCAAATATAATTCCAAGGTACACTTGAGTCAAAAAAGTTTTGGGACACTTTTGAAATGAGAAATTAAACAAATATACAGTGCATCAATATAATTTAATTTCACACCACTTTTTTAGACTAGAGGTTTAAACATAAAAGTTACAACAAATAAGATTATTTATAGGAAAAATGGCGAGAAACCGAGACATCGGTTGGTGTGCAAACTCCCGTAATAAGTCATTGGAAAAAGGGAAATCAGTTCGTGGTATAGGAAAAATCTTGAAATGATCTCCTGTTTTTAACATCATTGACAGGTTCAAGAAAACAAATAGTGTTGAAAACAAGCAACGATCAGGGCGTCCAAAGACATTTAATGAACGTGAAGAGAGGTGGATTGTGAGACAAGTACGCATTAATCCAAGAACTAGTGCAGTAAAAATGACTTTGCAATGTAAAAGTAGGTTCGGAAAATCGGTAAATCCAGAAACCGTCAGAAATATTTTAAGAAAATATAAGTATTATGGCAGAGTACCTCAAAGAAAGCCCTACATCAGCAAAGAAGAAATTTTTTTGTAAGTATGAAAGGAATTCTTTTAGAATATATGAAACAATCTTAATATTATGTAGATTGTCCTTATAAAAAGAACAAGCACATTTAAGGTAATTTTGTGTTCCACAATTATAAAGTAAGAAATAGTGTGAACCTCTCTAAAATTGAAAATTAAAATAAAAAATTCTTCCAGTTTCGCATTCTGTTAAGTATTGTACTTAAATATATGCACAAAAAACATGTGTCTTTTTTTTTTGGTATATTTTGGGAAAAACAATTGACCACTTAAGGGGTCAATGTGTCACCATTAAATGCCCAAAATGAAGCTGTTCACTTTTAAAGTAGTGCCAGCAATACAAAAATAAGTCAAAATATGTCACATCTTATGATTAACACTACTTCGGCTGGGTGGCGTGTTTGGATTTTCTCTGGCCTTCTGGACCCAAGGTTGCGGGCTCGACCCCGGCCCAATCGACAGTGGCCATGTCGTATGATTATACGGCATGTAAAAGATCCCTAGGGGTGGTCTAGGCAAAATTAAATCCTAGTACATGTTCGCATCATCAGAACTCAGGTGCCTTCCTCTAGGGAGGAAACTGGGCGTCAAAATTACTTACGGCGATGGTATCCGCCTCTATCGGGTTCCGCACTTAAAAGAGATACCAGCTTTCGGCGAATATACTAGGTAGATAATTGAACTCTGTTAATATCTGTTCAAAATCTCCCACTAGAAATAAAAAATTATTAACTTCTTTCATGTTATAAGTTTAAGTTTTATCATTCAAGAAAGGAATATTTTGATGGTTACTATTAAAAAATTTTAATTATTTTTACTTCTATACTAATTTTTATGGGCAATTTTTGTGATGGGATGATCATTTGCAGTACATACCCAATGGTCAGGCACATTTCATTCGATTCACATGTTTGGCCATGTTCTCAAAGTACAGCAAGAATAATCACGATTCACTGGTTATACAGACAAACAAATGCGAACTTCAATGATATTCAACTAATATTACATTTATATTGACTAAATTTTTTCAGAATATTTATATTTAAATTTTTCTGTTTGTCAAGCAAACGTATTGGAGACAATTTCTGTTACTTCGGCAAATTCCATGTCATTTTTATTTTTAAGAATCGTCCTATTTCTTCATGCATTTCACATTCGTCGCTTTAATCATTACAAAAGACACGCTTCCATTCAGAACACATGTTTTGAGTGAAAAAAATAGGAACAATTAATCAATGGAAAATTAGGAATGCTTAATGACTGAATTTGCTTGAAGAATTACAACACTTAACTCAGCATACCATTGTTCCGTAAAATATTTGATAAGCAAATGGTTTTTTAATCTGAAGTTAAAGAAATCCCATACAAATTATTTCGCAAAATTTCTGGAAAGTGTGAGTTTGTGTTACTTAATTCATAAGGACGATAACTATAAAAACACCAGTTTTCTATCAGATAATATTGAGTTGCTGTTCTCACTTTAAAGAAAGAAGAAGCTGTTGTAGAGAGAAATTTCTGAATTCGAATGGTAAATATACGCCGAATACAAAATATTTTTCTTCTGTCTTATTTATTCAAAGAATTTTTATAAGATTTTATCATTATATTCATTATTAATTTGTTAAAAATATTATAGGATAGTTTTAGTTAAGAAAATATTAAAATGCAATTTTGAATAAAATGAGTCAAATAACATAAAAATGTAAATAAATTTGTTCTAAGGGAAATCCCAGAAAAAAAAGTGAATTGTTATTGAAATTTGGTGTACTTATAGATGTATTTATTGAAAAATCTGGTTGACAGGTTTTTATGAAGTGAGGAGATAAGTTAAGTAGTTTATGTAAATTATGTTCATTTAACGTCATCTATTTCGAATTTCTAAGTAATGTATTTCTCTTGAATATTTTCATTATTCTTAGAAATATTTTACATTTTTATCATAATAATGAAAATTGCAAAACATAAATTATCAAAGAGTCTATCTAAAAAACATTTTGCTGTGTCATTTTAAATAATAATAAAAGTTGGTAAATATAGCTGAAGTAAAATAAATAAAAAAATATTTCAGAAAGGCACTTTTTTTTTATTGCATCTTGCCAAAACATTTATCATTTAAAGTTTTAAGTATCATTGAAAGAATTACATAATAGGAATAGTTATTTTTGTGTTATAGGAATAGATAAATTTTTTGTTGATTTTTCTTGTAGACCATGAAATTGTTATATCTAGCCATTGCTCTGATGTATTTAGTGAGCAACTTGAATACATCAACACATGCAGCGAAAGAGGACAAAGAAGACGATAAAGACAAGGGAAAAGGTAATTCTTACGTATATCTAATAAACAATATACTTCTTGCTGCTAAAAATGCAACTCCAAGAAGAAAGGTTGATACAAACATCCAAATCGTACGAAAGGAAAATGTTGTTATAAAAGCAAAGGATTAGCATGAAAGTGCAATCCACTGATACAAGAGAAAAACAACATCTCGCAATTTATGTCAAATGAATGCTATGCTATGGGTTGTCAAATCAAAAATCGCATTTAATATTAATTGTTTTGAGAAAGTAATGATTTGCCTCCTATGGACGGCTACCATTACGAAACGAAAAAACATCGAGATATCAGCTTATAATTTTGTAATAATGCTGCGAAATTCGGTTGAACTAGAATGACTGTCATGCGATTTTGGAATGGATATTTTTTTAAAAGGGTCATAAACTTGATAAGGGCAATGCTTGATCTCAAAGGCCTCTAAAAATAATACCCGAGAGGACATTCATACTTACATATCGGCCTTAGAGGATCCAATAGCCACATCATGGTTCTCAAATCTGAAATTGGGCTTGTTTGCAGCCTAAATGGTTCAGGGTTCATGAGAGGCTGAGCAATCACCGCTCTCCAACCTCTGCAATTTGTGCAGAAGTATGGAATAGACTTGAATCATCATCGAATGGACTTCCCGTATTTCTCATTCCATCCTAATTGGACTTCATTTCTAACCGCGTTATTGCTGTTTTATTTGCCAGAGATAGCTGCATTGTGTATTAATTTCTGGAGTTAGGACTGTATACCTCTAAATTACATACACATTTAATCTCCCTTTTTATCTACTATACTGCATACGAACATTATTACTATTTCCCTTCCTTCTCAATGTTACAATTTTATTGGCAGGCAGTACATCTCTACATGTTTATTAAGCTATATTTCTTATTAAAAAAATAGATGTATTAGAATATTTCTAAATTAAGACATATATTTTAAATTAATATTGAATATAAATGGAATATCAGAAAATAGTATTGAAGTTTTTTATAAGGGATTTATTGCTTCTAACCGAAAAAGAATTTATTGTAAAATATCTTATTATACATATACAGTTGAACCTCCATATAACGATCCTCTATATTGCGAATTTTTCTGCATAGTGAATTTTTTCCTGGAAGAAAGAACATTTCACTATTTTCTTCGTAAAATAACCTCCCTATAACAAAGTGCATTTTCTATGTAACGTACCTTTTTCTTGCAACTCAATTTTTTTCTCCCTATTTTTAAAGCCTTTCACGACATTTCAAGTGAATTTTTATTAACACATTTTATGGTGGTCATAAATCTTGAACTATTTTATTAGGTATCTAACTCACCACGAGAGCAAAAGAATTGTGGGTGTTCAATCGAAGAAGTGCGACCTTTAACCCCCATTGTGCAGTTCACTAGAAACACCTTCGATATGTTCTTAAACCTCTTGAAACAGTTCGATATATCTCAGTGGAGTTCTAATTACAAAATAATGTGTATTTAAAATTACGAAAATATTAAATTATAGAAAATTATAGAATACTGGAATTAAATTATAGAATATTACTTGCTTTAAATTATAGAAATGTCTTTAACATTCATCAATTTTAACATAAAATTATTTTCTTAATGTTGAAAATACATTGCATTCCACGACATTCTTTTTTCTTGTTTTCCTTGCAATTTTTTTTTTCTATGGGTAAGATTTATAAAAAAAAAAATAGATATTAATTTTTACAAAGAGATATGAATAATTTCTTTTTTTAAAAATATATAGTGTTTTTGAATTTAAAAATTTCTGTATGTGTTTTATCAAGAAAATTGAAAAATGAACCTCTATATAACGAATTTTCCATACAAAAAACTTTTTTTAAAGTTTCAGCGATTTAGTTATATAGAGGTCCGACTGTATATAATTTATAGAGTAAATGAAAAAAATTAGTTTTTCAAAATCTTAATCTCCTTTGATAGCTAATTAGCGTTTTTTAAACGATGTATATATAGCTATACTAACAGAATTTAATAATAATTCACCTTTATTAAGTAGGAGCATAGCTCACCTTCTGCCAGTTATTTAAAGCTTTTTGGAGGCTATCATACAACATCCCAGGTTAATCTATCCTATTTTTTCATTGGAGAGAATTTTGAAGGGTTTTTTTTTAAAAAATTAATTTTTGACACTAAAGTTTTTTATTTTAACTTGTTTAAAAATAATAGGTTTTTTAATCAATATTCAAGTCATGAAAAAGAGAATTGGGAGACATCAGCATTGGTCCCATTTATGACTGTATACCCGCTAATTTAATTGAAACGAAGCCAATTTATTTGGAAATTAGTTTACAGAAGTAATTTATATTGTACATTTCCTCTTTTGTGCATTTTATTTCTTTGTGAAAAAAACAGATAATACTGGTTGTTCTGTAAGGGAATTTCTCTTATGAAATTGCTGAGCTCTGGATTTTCATGCATCTCTACTAAAATTCAATTCCAGAAATGATACAAAAAAAATATTTTGTTGTATATAGGAAGTATTTCATGAATTTTCCTTAAAATTTTATTTAAAATAAAGTTTATCATTAAAATAATTTTCGATATGTTTCTTAGATTTTTCTTTAAATTAAAATAGATTTTATGATGTACAGATAAAGATTTAATTGTGTAAAAATAAGAAGGAATGAGAGTATGTTTTTTTTAAATGCTTAACATTGTATGAAACGAAATCTTTCTTATTTATATCTTACTTGAAATTCTAACATAAAATGTAGAACTTTGAAGTAATACTGTTTGAAAACGTTCACATTTAAATATTTTATTGATATTCTAGGAAAAGGTAAATGCCCATATGCACCTCCTGCCAAATGTCTTTCTTTTAACACAAAATGCTGCAAAACAGAGGACTGTAAAAAGGGGGAAATCTGCTGTCAAACATTCTGCAAATTTGAATGTTTGAAACCAAAAGATATAAAAGGACCAAAAATGACGCCTGAAATTGATTTCAGCAAAGAGAGATGCAAATATATTAATAAAACCGCATCTTTAGTTACAACTAACCCTTCTGTTACAAGGAACTGAACGATGTATTCTCAGCCGCAGTTATAATACATATCCTTTTAATTGTGGTATTAAAAGAAAAAAATTGAAATTATAATAAATATCTGTAATCATATGTATTTTGATTCTATTCTTCTTTGTGTAGTCCAATATGCATCACTTTTATTTAAAAAGCCTACACTAAATTCTTAATTATTTAGCTCTTTTTTCTTACATTAAGTTTTAATCATTACATCGCCTTTTTTCTACCAATCTCATTCATTTCTTTTAAACTTCATTTTTTTGTGTTTGCTTTTAATGTCATTAAGCATTCTAATATACTTGCGTTCCCAAATCCTCACACCGAAATTCTTAAGACAGCTGTGACGGGGCTTTACCGCGTTTTCATACTAATCCTCTTGGAGAATCTTTGGGGCCAGCATCGAGTTATTTCACAGCCAAGTCTCTCAAGAAGAAACCGTGATATGCAGATTATAGTTAATAGATATATAATGGAGCTTTAGTATTCGCGTGGTAGAGAGAAGGAGAAAGGAACTGAGATGCTGAACGTATTGTGCTGATGATAAGAAATTAAACTTAGAAGTGTAATTATAGAAACTAGCGAGTTCAGGAAGATTAAGATTCATAGGATAACTTTGCTTAAAGATAAGTTGTTTGGATTTCAGGCGCTTATTTACATAGAATTTAGGGATACGTTACATCACTCCTGATTGCCTTCCTATTGTAAGACTTGCTTTTTCAATATAATTGGATAATAATAAATTGGATTTATTATGGCTAACTTGGATGATCAATTCTTACCTGACACAAATCTAGGTCTCGTATATGAAGTGATGGTACCCCAAAGGAGGGGAGTATCAAACAGCAACAATCTAAAAATTTTCACCGGCCTCTCCATCGTAAGTCGAGGAGCAGTCCAATACAACGTGGAACGACATATACCATCATCATTAGTGTTGTCAATAACTTTTATTGAAATGTAGATTGAAACAGAAAGGCATATTTTGAGTCGATCTCCACTCATGGATAAGTCATGGTCACAAAGTGGGCAAGTATTTTAACATGCAAAAAGTCATGACTACTAGTAGCAGATCACGCTAACGGTTATAGGAATGGAAAGAGAAATTCTTTTTGACGACTTCAAATAGGAGCCTCCTTTCTTCCCTGAAGCGCTCTCTATATACAGGATGGAATGCTTGGATCCAATGGTGCAGGATGTAAAACGCTTTGCGTGCCGCCAAAACAAAAAATTAACTAGGAGCGCCAGTAGCGATCCACTCTAGGACAACATATATGCTCTCTGAATTTTATATCCCATGATGACTTGGGATCCACAGCAATGCAGTGCAGTTCTTTAAATCAATAATTTTTCTATTTTCTCTCTGCATATCCTTAAATTCTGAGATTCACAAATAATTTAAATTGTTAAGAGTCATAAATATCACCTTGAAATCAACAAAAAGACAATATTTTCCTTTTCCAATTGCTCTATCTAATCTGTGGCTAAAACAATTGCTATTATTTCGCCTAGAGCGTCATGATGGAACTGAACCGAAATCCATATCCATTATATTTCCATAATAATTTATTAGAATTATTTTTAATTCTCAAGCATGTTAGTGCTTGTATACCTTCTGGAACGTTTAATCCCTTATTTGGTTTGCCCATACACCATACGGGCTACCGAAAGCTGGCCACAAACGGTTTGATTGTACGCTGTACGGGCAATGATATTTTCTTCTTTCTATCTTTAAATTGTACGTATTTTTAACTCTTATTAAGAGATAACTAGTTATAGTGTTTTTAAGAGATGCAGTTTTTCCATGGTAATCAAATACTTTTCATCCGGGAATTTTCTTTCTGGTGAAGGCGAAGATCTTCTACTGAAGGCAAGGATTTAGATGCTAGAAAATATTCAATATAGAACAAGGATTGACAAGATAAGAAAATGAAAAATAATTCAAAAAAGCCTTAATTGTCTTTGTCCCATTATAAAGAAAGACTTAGTATTACGCCATGCTTCAAAATGTATGAGCATATATACATGCACACAAACACATTTTTTGTAGGTATGAGAGAAATTATTTTGGGATATATGTGTAACATTCTTCATAGCATGCAAATGGTAATAAACAATCATTTTGGCGGGTTTTTGTGTTCCACAATTATAAAATAAAAAATGGTGTGAAAACTCTAAAATTGAAGTTAAAAATAAAGTTTTTCCATTTTCGCATTCTGTTAAGTATTATACTTGAAAATATGCACTAAAAAATGTGCCTTTTTTCTTTTTTGGACATTTTGAGCAAAAGATTGATCCCTTGCCCAAAATGAAGCAGTTCTCTTTCAAAGTATTGCATGAAATACAAAAATAAGTTAAAACATGTCACAATTTTATCACATCTTGTGTTAAACATCATAGTTTTCTTTTTGTTAAAGTTTGATTAAATCATTAAACTTATTTTCAAGTCAGTTTCGCGCAACTCAACTTATTTTATTTATAAATTGACTATTAATCTAACTTCCATACAAAGCAATTACCTTTAAGTCTCTTCCTTCATCGATTGAGGAAAACTAATAATTTTAGATGCGAAATTCAGACTTCTTTATAATTTATTATATGAACGTATCCTCCCCAGAGCCTATCCTATGTTCCTATAGGATGCATTTATATGATCCGAAGAACAGAATAAAGCTCTATTAATGCCGCTTTCATCAAATTTTCTTCCTTTTCAAGTATATCTCATTTCATATTTTGATCCGTTTTATTTTAGGTATTGGGTGAAAGTATTTGCCATTAATGGCTCAAAGAACTTAGGAGTTATTAAAGAGGACGAGAATTGTTCAACAGTCATTTGTCACATCATAGTTTTTCTTTTGTGTTATAAGTTTGCGTTATATCATTCAAGAAATGTATATTTTGATGTTCACTATTTAAAAAAGCTCAATTTTTTTATTTGCTTTATTGAAGGTCAAAACAATACATCAAAAGCAAAAATCACTAAATTAATGTCTCTTTTATGACTTAAAATTGAACAGTATTATTCATAAAAAATTAGTTCTTTGAAAAATACTATGTATCGGTTCCTCGAAAGTACAATAAAATTTACCTTATCAGATAATTTGTACGGTTTTAATTATATAGTAAGTAACGGATAAAAAACGCATCAATATATGTGAAACCATGCATGTATTTTACATTCTATTCCCATAATTTTATATTGAATTGCAAAATATTAAAATTTAAAATACTATTAATATAACGTATATTAATTATTTTCAAAATTCCATTTGTAAGTACATAGACTTGCTTAAAAGGTTGATTTACTTCACTATTAAGGCAGCGATTTCACAAATGGGCGTTACTTTAAACGGGAGATCCTGTCCAAAACAAAACCAAATTAAGAAAACAGTATTAAATAACATACCATAAATTTAAGATTTTTAGTTGTTATAGTCACTTCTTTGTTAAAAGAGCTAAGATATGAAGTGTTGCTATGCGCGAAAACCGGTTTTTGACACCAATTACGTTAAAAAGAGAAACGCTATTAAATGTAGTTTGCGAATTATTTTGAAGTTTTAGTTTTCTTTGAGGGCTTGGTTTATAAAATATAATCTCCAAATTTCCCTCTTAGTTAACAAATAATGGTAATTTTTAAACAAAAAAACATAAGAAAAAATAAACTACTTAAATTATTTTTGTAAAAAGGGTGTTAGAGACAAAAAGTTCTCTTGAAATCCGTAATTATAATAACTTTTAACACTCGGAAAAAAGTTTGTTTGATTATATTTGTAACTAACGAAGTTATTCAATATTCAGTTAAAATTTTGAGTATTTTTTGAAAAATCGTAAAAAAAAAGAAAGGTTTTGGTATTTCTTATTTTAAGTTATTAATTCGAAAAGAACAAAATATGAATTTTTTTTTACTACAGAATTTCGATAAATTGTTATGGTAAGAAATTCGTACGCAACGATTGAAATCTCTTTTCATAAAAGCGCATCGATATTGACTCGTAAAAAATGGAAAATTTCGTTACTTTGTAAAAACAATTATACCGTATTGTTTCAAAATAAGTGATCTTTCGGATTCAGTAATTATTTTTTGTCTGATTTTGGTAGGAAAAGAATGTATCGTAATTTTAAAAAAGGAGAAAAAGTAATCCTTCTTCCTTCCGACAGTAACTTGTTGGAGCATGCGCAAAACATAGCGTAGTGCATTTTCGCGTTAACGTTTGTAAAAAATTTTCACTCTTCATAATTTTTCCATACCTTTGGCTTTATATGAAAATCCTTTCTTAAGGAGTAAACTCCAAAAACTCATGCATGATGTTTTTATAAATAAACGTGCATTTTTTTCTTAATTTAAACTGCTTTCTGCTGAGTTTGTTACTCAGAAGTATGTCATTGAATGCTTAAAACTAAACTAAAGTGAACTCTTTTTAAATTTGGCAGAGATTTCGGGAAATCTTGGTTTACCTGAACATTTAACACCCGTGACAGGTTTTTTAACTATTTTTGAATTATTATAACTTTTTTATCAGTTATGTCCTATAAAACAGAAGATTTAGCTTATGTGACTAAAGAAATTGACGAAGACGTATCAGTAACGGCTTGAATCTGCGATCTAAAATCAATAATTTTAAATAGTACTGAGTATAAAAGTGATCTGATTTTGTTAAAGGACTTTTAGGACGTTCTGTGATAGACAAAAAGAAGTTACAGCAAGAAAACGAATATGGTATAGAATTGGAAAAGTTCAAGATGAGATAACAAGAAATTCAGTTAGAAAAATTTCTGAAACAGGAAGAAAGTGAGTAGAAAAATTGAGAATTAATAGAGAATTAGAATTGGCGAGATTGCAAACACAAAATCAAGGTATTATTTATCAACAAACTCTTGAAGCTAGTAACGTAAAGAAAAAATCAATTCTTCCTAAACTTTAATTTTGACAGTGTGGCAAAGATTTAAAGGACTGGTTACCGTTTTGGAGTCAATTTGAGCATATTGATAAAGATCAAGAAAACAAATTTCAGTATCTGGAGCAAGCCACTGTCGTTGGTTCAAAAGCAAGGGAAGTTGCATAAAGTTTCCCGCCAACAGGTGAAAATTATTCCAAGGCTGTTGACAGTTTAAAGATTCGTTTTAGGAGAGAAGACCTTCTGGTAGAAGTTTATGTTAGGGAGTTGTGGAAGCTAATCATTTCTGTGCAGACTAATCAAAAATTATCGCCAACATTTCTTTATGATAAAATAGAGTCTTATTTGCAAACTCTTGAAACTCTGGGAGTTATAACATATAAATGCACTCGATTCTCTACTGTATGGTTGAATCGTGTTTTGACGAAGAATTTCTAAGAGTCTGGAATAGAAGTACTGCCTCTAATTCTGCTAAGGAACGAAAAGAATTAGATGTTATTTCTCAAAGATGAAGTAGAAAGACAGGAAAAAATATCCTTGACGATGTCCGGTTTTGGTATTACAAAAGCAGGAATCAAGTTGCCAAGCAAAAAGAAATATATTCAAGAGATTCGAAGAGGAAAAATTCCAAATGCATCCATGTTACTTGTATCATCTAAAGCAACTGAAATAAAGAAGCCAAATATTTTGTTCCGGCAAGCATGCCAGTTCTGATTGTTTTAATGCCAAAAAACTGACTTTAGAAGAAAAACAGAAGATAGTAAGGGACATGAATTGTTGCTTCGTATGCCTTTTGACTGAACATTCGGTTAGAAAATGTCAAAAGGTTTTTAAATGCATTGTTTGTAGTAAAAGGCATTTAATTTGATGTGTGATCGACTTGAATATCTCAAGAATACAAATAAAAAAAAGAAGAGGAAGAAAATTCATCAGAGAACGCGATGTGAATTTGTCAAATTCAAACCCATATCCAAACATGCTTCTTCAAACTTTAAAGCCAAGCTTCTTTCCAGTGTTAAAGAGAAAACACGTGTTATGCGTAACCGGCTCACTAATGTCAGTACATAGTAAAGAGTGTTGCAGACAAAATGAAGTATCGCATTAGTCGCAAGAGCAATAAAACGTTCATTGTTTGGCACTATTTCTACTAAAGAATGTAAACATAACTGCTATAAAATAAGATTGAAGCAACTTAATGGGAATTTCACCCGTAATTTTAATGTTTTAGATCAAGCTGTTATTTGTAAAAATGTATTACCCGTGAGTGAAGGCCCTTGGCTGGAAGAGTTAAAAGACTTGGGTATTGTCTTAACTGACATCAACGTCTCTCGTGAATCTATACACATCCTCATAGATGCAGATATTATTAGTAAGCTTCTGACAGTTAACAGAAAGCATCGAAGTTCAAAAGCATAATCGAAACCTATCTTCGATGGACATTAATGGGAAAGGTTCTACTTGTAAATTCTGAAAGGTTTAACTTAGCTATGACTGTAACATCATTGTTTATAAAGAAAGCTGACATTTTAGATCTTTGGTGACTAGATGTTAAAGGAATCAAAGATCCAATGGAGGAAATATCTAAGCATAAAATAGACCTGAAGGTGAAGGAGCATTTTAATGAAACAGTGAAATTAAATCAAGACAATCATTATGATTTGTTTGCCATGGACGGATGATAACTTTCCATTACCTCATAATTTCAATATCGCCAAGGAAAGGCTTGAAATAACAGCTGAAAAACTTTAGACTCGCAAATTGTATGACAAATATGAAAAGGTATTTCAGGAATGGCTCAATGAAGGAATCATCGAAGATGCTCCTTCAAATGAACTTTCCTTGTTTGGTAATTATTTACCTCATAAGCATGTAATTAAGGAGAGTAGCAGTACAACTCCTACTAGACCAGTATTAGACCAAAGGAAAACCTTCTTTAAACCATTGTTTACAGTGTGGGCTAAATCTTATTGAACTGATTCCAGATATTTTGGCACTATTCATGGCGAAGAAGTTTGGTATCACTTAAAAGAATTAGAAAGGCATTTCTGCAAAAAAGTGTTTCCAAAAAAAAAAGAGATTACATACATTTTCTTTGATAGAAAGGCTTAGATGAAGAGAAATTAAAATTGCTACGCCTTTTAAGATTTGTGTTTGAAGTTAAAAGTAGTTTTCTTCTACATGCTTCAGTTATAGAATATCCCGTTGAAGCTTGCAAGAGTTTTGACTCCAAACTTAAGAAAATATTGAAACAAAGTTTTTATGTTGATAATGATTTTGCTGGTTTGGATTGTCAGAACATTTAAACTATTTTATTTCGGCAGCTACTCATTTGTTGTGACAAGGTAATTTTGCACTAGGATATTGGGAATATACAGGAATCAAACTGAGCATGGTTGGGCGACTCCTGTTCTAGGCCTAAAATGGAATCGCGAATTAGATTCTCTATGTCTCAATATGAGATGGATGGATAATTTAGGACTTAAGAAGTTAACGAAAATAATTATGCAGTCAACAGTTCATACACCTTTAGATACAATTAGAACCACCGCCCCAGTTATGAAGTACCCTAAGTTAATGTAACAAAAAGCCTGGAAAAGGCCAATAGAATGGGATGCAGAAATTACAGGCAATCCGAGAGAGGAATTCTTATAATGGTTCTAAAATCTAAAGATTCTGGAAGAAATTAATATTCCCAGGTGGATAAATGTAACAGCAGAAAATTTGAAGCATTGCACAATCCTTAACTTTGGTGATTGAAGCAAAAGAGCTTATGCTGCAGCGGTATTTCTGAAATTAGAAGAAGATTCTGTAAAAAGACATCTCTTCTTGCCAATAAATCAATAATAGCTCCCTTAAGAAGTGCTACAACACCACGTACGGAACTATTAGCTACCTTGATACGAAAAAGTTTAACAAATTCAGCTTGTTGAAGCTCTGAATTAGCAAGAAGTACAGAGCTACTATTGGATCGATTCGACTACGGATCCAGCCTAGATATGTATAGAAGAACATTGGTGAGTATTTCTTCGAAATGGAATACAGGAGATAAGAAAACTAACTTCCTTTTACCAGGGAGTCATATAGCAGGCGAGTTAAATCCTGCATTTTGCCATATTGAAGCTGTACAGGAAAACAAATAATGTCATCTAGATGGTGGGAGGGGCCATAGTTTTTAAAAAGTCTTTCGATTTTTGGTCTCATGAAGACATTTTATGTGAAGACTTTAATGAAGTTAAGATAGAGAATGAAGTGCTAAAATCTTCAAATTCCTTCGTTGGCACTGAAAATATAATACAGTGCCGTAAAATATCTTTTTCCCCTTCTTCTCTAAATACCCTAAAATTGTACGTTAAATAGGATGGAAGTTACAATTTAAAAATATTTGCCTCTGCGCAAAAGAAAAGAGAACGAGATGAGAACTGACTTCTTCTGAATTTGAAAAGGCAGAGTTGAAATTGGTGTTCATGATTCAACAGGAATATTTCGAAGGAGACGATGAATAAAAAATTAAAGTGTTTGGCTGTTTTTGTGGACGAGCATAAAGTTTTACGTGTAAAACACAAATTATTAATTGATGAGGCAAAGAAGACTTCCGAAAACCACTGCTCCTACCTTAAACCATGAAGTAATCTATAGACGCTTACAGTATTACCATAAGGAAAATTTACATTGTGATCTTCATATTTTGCAGAATATGTTAAGAGAAAAATTTTCGATTCTCAATGGGAGGAAAACAATCCGCAAAGGCTTATCCAAATTTATAACTTGTAAAAGATTCTCTTCAAAGAGGTTGAAGTTGATTCCGGTCCATTGCCTGAAAATCGCTTTCGAGATGATGCTTTTTTCTAAATCACTGGAATAAATACGGCTGGACCGTTATTCCTCAGAGAAAACAAAAGCCTGGGGGCTTATTTTCACCTGAGGTATATACAGAGCTGTGCATCCAAAACTTATCTCTAGTTTATCTACTGAATCCTTTTTAATGGCTTTCCGTGGATTTGTCGTAAGAAGTGGAAGATGCTCAATTCTTTATTGTGATAATGGTACAAATTTCGTTTGCGCTGCCTACTATTATAGGGCTTGGATTGGACGATTATTAAACAAAACACTGTCAATGCAATCGTTTGGACATTTAACCCACCAACAGCTTCTTGGTGGGGTTGATTTTCTGAAAGACTCATATTATAATAATAAAGGACATCTTAAAGAGGGTTTTGGGTCGGGCACAGCTACTTTATGAAGAAAGGACCACAATCATGTGTGATTGTGAAGCATGGATTAATTCCCGACCTCTTACTTACGTGTCTGAAATCAATAATCGTCATTCCATATAGACTAAAAATGTCTAAATCGAAGGTTAAAATATCGACAACATTTACAAAAGAACTTCCGCCACCGATTTAGAAACGAGTATCTGGGACTTCTTAAACAGAAACACAAATGCAAAGACACTTGTAAAGTTTCAGTTGGAGATATCGTGTTCGTTAGAGCAGACAAATGCAAGATAATCAATTGGCTACTGGTACGATTAATAGATATTATTCCTGGAGAGGATGAGATTGGGCGACTCGTAAAGATACAAACTTTGCGTTCTAATTTACTCAGTCCAGCTCAAAGTATGTATGCCTTAGAAATATCAGCTGATAAGAACATTCTAGCCCCATGAAAATAGATCGCAACAACAATTCGGACGACAAGGAGTGAGTATCAGAATGTAAGAGGATTTTTTCAAGATCAGGTCTAGAGATTAAAGTTTCAGAGAAACTAAATTACTAAAAGTTATAATTGTAACTATATATTTAGTATACTCTCTATTATTTATATTTTCTTTATTTGTAATGTGATATTGTATACTTGTTGAAATTGATATTTTTATTATGAATGTTGATTATCGCATAATCAACAGGTTGGAGGATGCTAGTTTCACATAATGACAGCACTGATAAAGAAAATATCACTGAAATAAAAATTTTGTTTTCAGACCTTTGAATCTGCCATTTTCTATAAACAAGTTGGTTCAAAAGAAAAAATTCATGGATATATCTATGTAAATAAACATGCATCTTTCTTAATTTAAACTATTTCCTGTTGAGTTTGTTACTCAGAAGTATATTATTGAATATTTAAAAACTAAACTAAAGTGAAATCTCTTTTTAAATTTGGCAGAGATTTCGGTGAAATCTTGGTTTGCTTAACAACTTTTATACCATATTTTGGATGCAATGATTACTTACAGTAAATACCCATGGTCAGCCACATTTCATTCCATCCATATGTTTGAGACACTGACTCCATTTAATATTTTTCAAGTAAAGCAAGAATAATCATGATTCTTTGGTTACACATTTAACAAAAGGAGAACTTTAATGACATTCAACTAATATTACATTCTTGTTGACTAAATATTTTCAAAATATTTAGTTCTAAATGTTTTCGTTTGTCAAGCAAGTATATGGAAAATGATTTTTGTCTTTATAAAATGTCATGATGTTTTAGTTTTTAGTAATCGTCATATTTCTGCAAGCTATTCATTAGTAGCTTTAACAATACAAATGCAAGCTTCAATTCAAAACACATTTATAAATTAAAAAAACCAGAAGCAACTAATTAATTAAAATTTCTGAATGCGTAATGAGTAAATTTGATTGAAGAATTACAGCATTTTCATCAGCTTTCCATTGTTCCGTAAAATATTTGATAAAACAAAATTGTTTATCAATCTGAAATGAAGAAATTCTTATAGAAATTCCTCCAAATTTCTAGGAAGTGCGAGTTTGTGTTATTTAATTCATTAGGACGATACCTATAAAAATTAATGTCTGATAATGTTGAGTTGCTGTTCTGACTTTATAGAAAGTAGAAGCTGCTGTAAGAGAAAATTCTGAATTCGAATGGTAAATATACACACAATGTAGAAAATCGTACTTCTGTTTTATACATACAAAGCCTTTTTTTACTTCATCGTTATATTTATTATCAATTTTTATATAAAAAATATTATAAGATAATTTTAGTTATGAACGTACTAAGATGCAATTTCAGAGAATGAGCATTTAGGTTTAATAACATAAAAACATTAATAAAATAGTTCTAAGATATATCCTAGAAAAAATTGAGATATTATTGAATTTTAGTAAAATTATTGATACGCATTTCCTAAAAATTTGCTAGCAAGATTTTTATGAACAGAGGAGATGAGTTAAGTAGTTTTGGGTAAATAATGTTTATTCAACATGATGATTTTTGAATTTCTAACCAATGCATTTCTCTTTAATATTTTTATTCGTATGAGAAAAATATTACATTTTATCATTATCATAAAGATACGAAACGTAAATTATCATAGATTCTATCTAAAAAATATTTCCCTCGACCATTCTAAATAATAATAAAGGTTGTTAAATATGTCTAAGTTAAAGTAAATAAAAATATTTCACAGAAACTATTATTTTATGTTGCAAAATATTTATCATTTAAAATATCACAGAAAGAATTACATTTTAGGAAAAAAGTTTTATGTTATATGTAGTTCAATTTATACTTGTAGACCATGTCTTTCTTGTAGACCATGAAACTCTTATACCTAGCCATTGCTTGATGTGTTTACTGAGCAACTTAAATACATCAACACATGCAGCGAAAGAGGACAAAAAAGACGATGAAGACAAGGGAAAAGGTAATTCTTATATATATATATGTAATAAACAATACACTTTTTAATGTTAAAAATGCAACACCATGAAGAAAGGATGACACACATCAAATTCCCATGAAAGGAAGATATTGTTATACATGCAAATAGATTGTATGAAAGTACAATCAGCTAATTCAGTAGAGAGAAGCAACATCTCGCAATTTATGTCAAAAGAAAGCTGTAGTGTGAATTGCTTTGTCGAAAATGTCGATTGTTTTGTTTGCTGAATGTTGATTGTTTTGAGAAAATAATGTTTTACTTCATATGGATGGCTGCTTTAGGAAACAGAAATCCATAGCGTGCGTGCGCGCGAGAAACCAGTTTATAATTTTGTAATGTTGCTATGCAATTTGGTTAAATTAGAATGACTATGTAGGATATATTCGAACCGGCCACCTTCCATTTCGAACGCCAGTACTTTATCGATCACGCCAAAAAGATCGTCTTCGCGTGATGTCTAAGTACTGGTTTTATTTAGATACCGCTACACTACTCTCCCACCAGTGAGATGGATAGGTGAACGATTTGTTTTTCGTTCGTTTGTTTTGTTACGGAGAGAGCATGTTTATCCATGCTCTACAGTAATGAATCGAAAAGAAAATATTCAAATGAATCAACAAACTTATGATATTTTTGTGGGAAATGTTCCCAGGAACTTTAACGAGGAGGACTTAAAACAAGTATTTACCAGAGTTGAGGGGATATTGTTTAAAATTTAAGGATGGTTTCAAGCGCAGTTTATTAAGTTCTTCATTATCAACTTGTGCATCAGCAATTTTGTCATAATCTATTTCAGAGATAGATTCAATCCTGGATAATAAATCTGTAACTATATTTTTTTCTCCACTAATGTGACAAATATTTGTTGAAAATTGTGATATATATTGTAAATGACGTAACTGTCTAGGTGAAGCTTTTTCATTTTTTTGATGAAAGGCATATTTAAGTGGCTTTTGATCAGTATAAATAACAAAATTTTGTCCTTCAAGAAGATGTTTAAACTGTTTGACGGAAAGATATATTCCTAATAATTCCCTATCATAGGTACTGTAATTTTTCTGTGCTTCAGTTAATTTTTTAGAAAAAAATGAAATCGGTTTCCAACTTCCATCTTCAAACTGCTGTATTACCGATCCGATCACAAAATTGGAAGCATCAGTAAATAAAGCCAATTGTAAATTAGGGTCGGGAAAGCTTAATAAAGTAGCATGTGCAAGATCTTGTTTACATTTTTCAAAATTTTCTTTAGCTTCCTCTGTCCAAACAATTTTTGTTTTCTCATTCTTTTTTAACCTTTTTAAATACTCTTGAAGAATAGCTTGATGTTTAGCAGCATTTTTTAAATATCTTCTATAAAAATTAAGGAGTCCAAGGAATGTTCTCAAATCACGAATTGTTTCGGGTAATTTGTATGATAAAATTGCATCTACTTTCTCTGGAAGTGGCTTAGATCCTTCGGGTGTTATCAAGTATCCCAGAAATTCTAGATGAGTTACTCCCAAAGTTGATTTTGAGATATTCACTCGAAGACCATATTTTATAAACGATCAAATACAAGTTTCAAATGAGTTTTATGTTGTTCTTCATTTTTCAGAGGCTATTAGAATGTCATCCAGGTATCGAAAAACAAATTCTAGTCCAAATAATACATTGATACAGCGCTGAAAAGTAGAGGGTGCATTTCTTAACCCAAAGCTCATGACGTTAAACTCAAATAAGCCAAATGGTGTTATTATGGCTGTCTTTTCCTTATCTTCCTCAGCAATTGGAATTTGAAAATATGCTTTGAATAGGTCAATCTTAGAAAATATTATTTTCCTTTTAAAATATGATGAAAATCTTCAATACGTGGAATTGGGTAACGGTCAGGAATGTGATTTGGGCATTTAACCCTCCAAGCGGTCTGCACGTAAAATTCCGCCATACCAGAGATGCTTTTTCTGCCTTCAAGCAAGATTCCCAAAAGCGGCCGAGCCGCATTCTTAAAAATACGGCTCAACCGCTTTTGAGAACCCCACATGAAAGCAAAAAAATATGTGCGGTGCATTTTTGAAGCATCTCCAGAATGGCTAGACTTTAAGTGCAGATCGCTTAGATGGTTAAACGTCTATAATCACCGCATGGTCTAACACTTCCATCTTTTTTATTCACAAGATGTAGTGGGCTTGCCCATGGAGATTTAGAAGGTCGAATGGTATCATTATCTAACATAAATTTAAATTCTTGCTTGGCTATTTCTAATTTTTTAGAATCCAATTGACGAGCTTTTGAGTAAACCAGTGGGCCTTTAGTAGCAATATAGTATTTAACATCATGTTTCGTATTAGTATCTAACAAATTTGGTTTCATTAAATCTGAATATTGTAATAATATATTTGAAAATTTTGATGTTTTATCCATTATGTTAATTTTATTTTCTTGCAAAATAGAAGAAATTTCACCTTTAACATGAAGGTTAGTTATTCCATATAATAACTGTTTATTTCGGATGTCAATTAACAAGTTAAACTTATTTAAAAATTCAGAACCAATTATTCCTTTATCTACTTTAGCAATAATGAAAGGAAACTGGAACTCACGATGCAGCCCTAGATTTAGAGTTAAAATTTTATGACCAAAGTTGGTATTCTGAGCCGTTTGCTGCATAAAGCTTAAAGAATCACAAATTTTATTTTTTACATGAGGCAGGAATTATTGATAAATCAGCACCACTATCAACAAGAAAGCGTAAACCGGGTTTTGTCAGTTACAAATAAACGGTAATTACGGTAATTTTTGTATACTGAAAGGGGAGAAACTTGCCGCCAAATCTACTGTTTTCTAAGTTTTCCGATGCCTTATTCCAAGAACATGGACTTTTACATTTATCAGGATAACACTTATTACCAAACATGAAGTGGAAATAACAGTATTTTCCATTTGGGTTGAAATCAGAAGGAAAAATAATATATCAGAAGGAAAAATAAATTGCCTTACTTGCATTGACCGCTTCACATGTTGGATAGAGGTCATTCCTTTATCAACTATCACGGCAGAAACGGTTGCTCGAGAATTTTATAATCACTGGATTTCGCGCTTTGGAATGCAATACCGTCTGATCGACTTCGACTTTTAATTCGTGTTTGATTGGAATTTTTAAATTCGTTTCTTGATTTTCTCCTGTTGATAGATAATTCTGAAATCCGTTTCTCCAAAAGGCTGACTTTATCCAGGATATTTTCAAAGCAGAATTATCTGCAGTAGCAGAATAAATTTCTGGCGATGAATTTATTTCAAAATTTTATCTGCCGTAACTGACAAATTTTCTAAATTTTCCGAACTAATAACTAAAATATTTTTGATAGAGTCTGGTAAATTACTTTGGTGTGATATTTCAACTGCAAACTTTCGTCCATTTATACCTCAGCCTCTTCGAATGCACATGTTTAAAAAAATTCACAACTTGGCTCACTCTGGTGTGAAATCTACTGTTAAACAAATAGCTTCTAGATTTATTTGGCTAAACATTCGAAAAGATGTCAATCAATGGGAAAAATCTAGTATCCAGTGTCAAAAGAACAAAATTAATAGACCTACACATTCACAAATTGTCACCTTCCAAGAAGTAGATGATCAACTCAGTAATATCCATGTTGACATCATAGGTCCATTTCCTATATCAGAAGGAAAAATAAATTGCCTTACTTGCATTGACCGCTTCACATGTTGGATAGAGGTCATTCCTTTATCAACTATCACGGCAGAAACGGTTGCTCGAGAATTTTATAATCACTGGATTTCGCGCTTTGGAATGCAATACCGTCTGATCGACTTCGACTTTTAATTCGTGTTTGATTGGAATTTTTAAATTCGTTTCTTGATTTTCTCCTGTTGATAGATAATTCTGAAATCCGTTTCTCCAAAAGGCTGACTTTATCCAGGATATTTTTCAAAGCAGAATTATCTGCAGTAGCAGAATAAATTTCTGGCGATGAATTTATTTCCAAAATTTTATCTGCCGTAACTGACAAATTTTCTAAATTTTCCGAACTAATAACTAAAATATTTTTGATAGAGTCTGGTAAATTACTTTGGTGTGATATTTCAACTGCAAACTTTCGTCCATTTATACCTCAGTCTCTTCGAATGCACATGTTTAAAAAGATTCACAACTTGGCTCACTCTGGTGTGAAATCTACTGTTAAACAAATAGCTTCTAGATTTATTTGGCTAAACATTCGAAAAGATGTCAATCAATGGGCAAAATCTAGTATCCAGTGTCAAAAGAACAAAATTAACAGACCTACACATTCACAAATTGTCACCTTCCAAGAAGTAGATGATCGACTCATTAATATCCATGTTGACATCATAGGTCCATTTCCTATATCAGAAGGAAAAATAAATTGCCTTACTTGCATTGACTGCTTCACATGTTGGATAGAGGTCATTCCTTTATCAACTATCACGGCAGAAACGGTTGCTCGAGAATTTTATAATCACTGGATTTCGCACTTTGGAATGCAATACCGTGTGATAACTAATCAAGGTACTCAATTTAGATCTGAGCTGTTTAAAAACATAGGTGTTATTTGTGGATGTAAAGTATGCACAACAACATCCTATCATCCACAATGTAATGGAAAAATTGAAAGAATTCATCGCACCTTAAAAGCAGCCATCAGAGCGCATAACTCAGTTAAATGGACAGAGATCTTACCAACGGTATTGTTAGGATTACGATCGGCTCTACGTAGTGACACAAATTACACCATTGCCCAAATGGGTTATGGACAAACTATCCGATTACCAGGAGAATTTTTCGAGAAACCGAAAAATGTGTTGGATACAGATACGTTTGCGGAAGAATTACAGAAACAAATGGATCAGTTACAACCACTAAAAACTCGCCGACAACCTTCTCAAAAAAAGTTGTCCATAAAGACTTGCATAACAGTACACATGTGTTCATACGTGTTGAAAGAGTGAAAAAAGCACTCGAACCTCCGTACGATGGACCGTTTCCAGTGGCAAAAAGATATAATAAATATTTTACTGTGAAAATTAAAGGCAAGGACATCAATATATCTGTAGACAGATTAAAACCTGCATATTTGTTGTCAACTAATAGTGATAATCCTGAGCATTTCAAACAATTAGAACATGCATGAACTCTGTCCGAGGAAAAACTGATTGTGCAAAGAAAAATTGAAAAACAGCCACCAGATTTGCTGAAAAAAGATGTCCAAAGAACAACTACACGCTCTGGTAGAGATGTAACGTTTCCAGCGTGTTACAGAGATTAACTGCATGTTATTTTATGACTCTCATTTGCTGTATTTTTACTTTTTTGTATGTATTGCATATTGTATCGTAACTATGTTACTGGGGAAGGAGTAATGTTGCATCTCTACTTATATAATATCTTTGTTTTTGTAAATTTAGTTTTCATGATCTGGCAACAAAAAGTTGTTGACATATTTGTAGCGCAATGTAAGAACAAGAATATTCTAACAAAAATAAAAAACGTTTAACGATCTAAAATAGCTTTCTTCTTAAAAAGGATGTGAATCAATTCTAAACAATTATTTTGCTTACCTTATATATTATTTGTGACTAAATCGTCTACAACTACCATGCGAATTTGGAATGGAATTTTTCAAAAGTTCATATACTGATCTCATTGGCAATAACATCTCAATAACATCTGAGAGGACATACATGGTTACAAATCGGCCTTAGAGGACCTAACAGTCAAATCATGGTTCTTGAATCAGGAATTAGGCTTTTTGCAGCCTACTTATTCTGCAAGGGCAGTTTGGAAATGCTTGGAACTGAAAGGACTGTCTACAAGGATGTTAGTGCAGCTTTCTTTATCACTACAACATAAATGTACACGACGACAGAGCTAGATACAGGAGTGAAGCAAGTGAGGGTTTTTTTATTAAAGTCCATCTTAAGACAACAGTAGAGCCCTATCGTCCTTTCAGACTGTCTCTCCAATCTCAAGATCACTTGCCCATTGAAAACAAATGGTTCAGAGGACCTGAGAAACTGGGTCATCATCGCTCTTCAGCCTCTATAATGAGTAATGTACAGAAACGATTTAAACCATAATCGAATGGCGTACAGTATTTCTAATTCTATCCTAGTTGCCATGATTTCTAACCGCATTAGTGAAGTTTTATTTTCCAGAGATGGGTGCAGTGTGTACTAATTTCGAAGTTCTGAAATCTGAACATAGTATTAAAGATTTTTATAATGTATTTATCGGTTCTTACCAAAAAAAAAAATGTTTATATTAAAATGTGTTACTAAAATTTCAAAGTAAAGGAAAATGATTGGTTATTCGAAATCATAATATTCTTTGATAATTAAATATCTTTTTTGGAACTATGCATAATTCTATTAACAGGATTTAGTAATATAATTAATCTTTATTAAGAAGAAACTTAGTTCCCCTTTCTGCCATTAATTTATAAAGTTTTGTGTAAGCGATCATTAAACATCCCAGATGATTTTATCCTATTTTTTATCGGAGATTTTTAAAGAAAAGAAATTTTTAGCATTTAAAGTTTATCATTTTTACTAGTTTAAACATTACAGATTTTTAATCAATATTTAATCCTTTGAAAATTAAAATTGGAATTGCGTATTGTTCTCATTGTTAACCGTAGACTCGCTTAATTTATTTGAAACCAATCCAATTTTTTTGGTAATTAGTTTGTAGAAGTAATTTATATTGTATATTTTCTCCTTTGTGCATTTTATTTCTTTGTGAAAAAACAGATAATACTGCTTATATTATACCGAAATATCTCCAATGAAATTATTAAGCTCTGGAATTTTCACGCTTTGTTATAGTCTACTAAAAATCAATTCAAGAAATGATACAAAAATATTTTGTTCTATATGGAAAGTATTTTGTGAATTTTCTTAAAATTGTCTTTAAAATAAAGCATTTCCATCAAAATAAATTTCTACATTTTTGTTTGATTTTTCTTTAACTTAAAATATATTTTATGATCTGCAGATAAAGTTTTAATTGTATAAAAATAAGAAGAAATGAGAGTGGAATTTTTTAAACTTGTTTTAACTGCTTAACATTGTATGAAACGAAATCTTCCTTTTTAAATCGTACTTACCTGAGATATTCTAACACAGAATGTAGAACTTTGAAGTAAAACGGTTTGAAAACGTTCACAATAAAATGTTTTATTTTTAAATTCTAGGAAAAGGTAAATGCACATTTGTACCTGTTATCGCATGTAGTTCTTTTGAAGCACAATGCTGCAAAACAGAGGAATGTGAAACAGGGGAAATCTGCTGTCAAACGATCTGCAAATCTGAATGTTTGAAACAAAAAGAGATCAAAGAGCCTATAATGATTCCAGAAGTTAATCTCAGCAAAGAGGAATGCAAAGAATATAATAAAACAGCTTCTTTTGTTACAACTAACCCTTCTGTTACAAGGAATTGAACAATGTATTCTCAGGTGCTATTATAATACATATTCTTTTTATTGTGGTATTAAAAGAGAAAAAATTGAAATTAATAAATATTTGTAATGATCCGTATTTTAAGAGTGTTCATCTTTTAGTAGCTCAATATGCATAAATTTTATTTTAAAAAATCCACTAAAATCCTAAATTATTTAGCTCTTTTTCTTACATAAAGTTTTAATCATTACCTCACCTTTTTTCTATCAACCTCGTCCATTTCTTCCTAAACATCATTTTTTTGTGTTTTCTTTTACTGTCATAAAGTACTCTGATACTTGCGTTGACAAATCCTTCACACCGAAATACTTTACTCAACAACTATCTAAATATTTTCACCGGCCTCTCATCGTAAGTCGATCAGCAGTCCAATACAATGTGGAAAGACAAATACCATCATCATTAGCGTAGGTCAAGAAGCTCTTAAGAAATATGTTAAAACAGCAGGATATATTTTGAGGACATCTCCAGTGAGTTGATCTCCAGTTTGCCCGTACACATACGGGCTACCGAAAGCTGGCTACAACCGGTTTGACCGTATGTAGTACGGGCAATATTTTCATCTTTCTATCTTTTAATTGTACAGATTTTTAATTCCTATAAAGAGATTATTGGTTCTAGTTTTTTTAAGGTAACCAACTACGTTCGGAACCGTGATTTTAAAAAGGCGCAAAATGGATACTTTTCATGATATTTAGTGTCACTTAGATTAAAATACATATATAAAATTGCTTTAAGGACATTTTGACAAAACAAATTATGTAAATACAAATTTTCGGCTAAAAATTAACTAAGAATAACTTTTTTTCAAAATGTTCTCCTTTCGTGAAAAATGCTTCTATTGTAATAATATTTTGTCTGTATATGGCTGAAAACACTGTACAGAGGCTCAACTAGGAATTTTGAAAAATTCACATTGTTTTGTAAAGTTACAACCATTTCAAATAATTATCGGCGTTTTTTTCTTAAAATTTCTCCCCTTTGTTGTCGAAAGACATGGATAAACCCACTTCTAACTTATATATTTCAAAAATTTGTTGAGCCTCTGACAGAGGTCGGCTATATGGCAAAATATTATTATAATAGATGCATTTTTTTACAAAAGGGAATATTTTGAAAAGGGGTCATTCTATGTAAAATTTTTTTCAAAATTTTATTAAATAATTTTTTATTGTAATACTGTTCTTAAAACAATTTTATATACATTTTCTAATCTAAGTGACACTAAATATCATAAATATTATCCATTTATCCATTATATTATCCATTGTCCATTATCCATTATTTATATTATCCATTATCCATTTACACGGTTCCGAACGTATTCGAGATACCTTAAGAGATGCACGGTTTGTCCATTATACTGAAATACTTCTCTTCCGCAATTTTCTTTTTGGTGAAGGCTGGGATATTTTACTGTAGACACGGAATTAGATTCTGGAAAATATATTCAATAAAGAACAGGGATTGGCAAAGGAATGAGCAATTCGCTGGTTTTAAGAAATTATTATGAAAATTAATTTAAAAAAACCGTAATTGTCTTTGTCCCATTTCAAAGAAAGACTTAGTATTACACCCTGCTTCAAAATGTAAGCGCATATATGCACACACACACACAAAATCCTAAGCCATTTGAAAAAGAGATGCCAGCATGACATTTTATATAAATATGAGAGAAATTATTTTGGAATATAAGTAACATTCTTCATAGCGTGCAAAGTGCTTTTTTAACAAACAATCATTTTGGGGGAGGGTTTGTGTTCCACAATGATAAAATGAAAAATGCTGTGAAAACTTCAAAATTTTAGTTTAAAATATTTTTTTTTCCATTTTCGCATTCTTTTTAATGTTGTACTTAAATATATTCACTTAAGAAATGTGCCGTTATTTGTAACATTTTGAGAAAAGACTGACCGCTTAAGGGGTTAATATGTCACTATTATATGCACAAAATGAAACTGTTCACTTTCAAAGTAGTGCAAGCAATACAAAGATAATTTAAAGCATGTCACGATTTTATCACATCTTATGATCAACATCATAGCTTTTCTTTTGTGTTATAAATTTGCGTTATATCATTCAAAAAAGGAATATTTTGTGATATTTACTATTTAAAAAAGCTCAGTCATTTTTACTTCTGTTAGGTTCACATGAAAGACAGCACTGATAAAATCAAACATCACTAAATAAATAAATTTGTTTTATGTCTCGTGAATCTGGTGTTTTTCATAAAGTAATTAGTTCTAATACAAACTGCTGTTAGTAAAAAAATTTAACACCATGAAGGAATCATCAGAATTTAATGAAATTTAATGCAAAAACGACTTGTATTAGTACAACTAAATGACAAAATTTTCAAAGCAAAAAACAATATTAAGTATCCGAAATCAATATTTGGTGTAGCCACCATGAGCTGCAATAAGTGTTGCTATACGACTTAGCCTGGAGTCAAACATATTTTGAATGTCTAAATGTGGAAGAGAATTCTATATTGCTTGGATGCGCTGCAAAATTTCGTTTTTGGAAGCCGCAGGACGTGGATCACGAGCCAGACGTCGATCAACCAAATCCCACACGTACTCAATAGGTAACATATTCGGCGAAGAAGCAGACCAAGAAAGCAGAAGGAAAAAGTTGTATGTGTTAGGCTGAATAGAAGTCTCGAACAGTCTTTGCAACATGCGGGCGTGCATTATCCTGCTCAAAGATAGCTTCAGGGATGACTTGAAGGAAGGAAACGACTTCAGGCTGTAGTACTTCATAGACGTACCTGTTGCTATTGAGATTACCCTCAATTTGTTGAAAATTGGATCTTCCATATTACAAATCGCGCCCAAAAGCATAACTCCGGGTGATAGGCCACTATGTCGTTCGATAACGCACTTTGGAAGGAAGCATTCACCGACATATCGTCTAGCACTAATGCGGCCATCATGATCCCGCAAATTGAAGCGTGATTCATCAGAAAAGACAACTTGGTGCCAATCCCCCCGCCAGGCAATGTGCTCATGAGCCCATTGCAGACGCAGCCGTCATTGGTTTACCGTGAGTGGGATCCTGTATAAAGGTACCCATGCACGCATGTCACGGTGCAGCATTCGCCAACGAATTGCTGAAGACAACATTAGTACACCAGTAGCAATAGACCAACGTGCTGCAAACTGCCTGGAGGAAGCTGTACGGTCATTTACCACCATGCGGAGCAGGTGTCGATCGTCGCGTACTGACGTCACCTTCCGTCGTCCACTGCCGGGTTTTCGAGTTTGTTCGGTGATCGTCGGTCCACTGCTTCCAAACTCGCATCACTGTGAAACTGTTCCCCTGCACACGAGCTCCTATTAGGCGAAAGGAAAATCCTTCTAGAAGGCAGATAATCCTCCCACGTTCAAACTCCGTAAGTTGTTGGTATTTCTCCTTTTTTCATAGTGGACGCATACTTATGTCGCACTAAACGTCCACTACTAACAAATAAGCATTAACTATTTTCAACGTACCATTGCAGACCTCTATTTATACGCTTTCAACATTAGTTCAGAGAGCACTGCGCACGCCACGTATGCGTGGTGGCTCTGAAACTTCACTATTTTACGTAATATCCTATAATTGATGTTTACTGCAAAGTTCGTTTAATTCTGATGATTCCTTCAGGGTGTTGCATTTTTTACAAACATCAGTGTAAAAATTCATTGATGATATTCATAAAACATTCATTGTTTGGTAGTATTTCTACTAAGGAATGTAAACATAACTACTATAAAATAAGATTGAAGCAACTAAATGGGAACTTCACCTGTAATTTTGATGTTTTAGATCAAACTGTTAATTGTGAAAATGTATTACTAGTGAGTGAAGGTCTTTGGTTGGAAGAGTTGAAAGACTCTTATGTGTTGTCTTAAATGACATCAACGTCTCTCGTGAATCTATGCCCATCCTCATAGGCGCAGTTATTATTAATAAGTTTCTGACAGGCAAAATAAAGCAATTGACTTCTGGTTTAGTTCCAGTCGAAACTCAACTTGGATGGACATTAATGGGAAAGGTTCCACAAGTAAATTCTAAAAGGGTTAGCTATAACTGTAACATCAATGTTTATAAAGGAGCCTGACATTTCTGATTTTTAGCGACTAGATATTATTGGAGTCAAAGATCCAATGGAGAAAATATCTAAGCATGAAATGGGCTTGAAATGGTTAAAGAGCATTTTAATGAAACAGTGAGATTAAATCAAGACCATCATTATAAAATTTGTTTGCCATGTGTTAATGATAGATCTCCATTATCTGATAATTTCAATCTCGCCAAGAAAAGTCTTGAAGTGACAACTAAAAAACTTTTGTCTCGCAACTTGTAAGACAAAGATGAAAAGGTATTTCAGGAATAACTTAATGAAGGAATCATCGTAGAAGCTCCTTCAAATAAAGTTTCTTTGTTTGTTAATTACTCACCTTATTGACCTGCAATTAAGAAGATTAGCAGTACAATTACCTTTAGACTAGTATTTGACGCATCAGCCAAGTTGAAAGGACATCTTTCTTTAAGCCAATGTTAACAGTGTGGACAAAATCTCATTGAACTGATTCCAGATATTTTGACATGATTCAGGGTGAAGAAGTTTGGTATCACTGCACATATTAAAAGGGCATTTTTGCAAGTAAGTGTTTCTAAAGAAGACAGAGTTACATACTTTTTCTTTGGTGGAAAAACTTAGAAGAAAAGAAATTAAAAGTGCTTCACTATACAAAAGTTGTGTTTGAAAACAGTAGTTTTCTTCTTCCTTCTTCAGGTATAGAATATCACATTGAAGCTTGTAAAAGTTTTGACTCCGAATTTAATAAGACATTGAATTAAAATTTTTATGTAGCTAGTTTGGATTGTCATGAAGATGTAAAATATTTTATTTCCAAAGCTACTCATTTGGTGTCACAAGGCGGTTTTCAGCTAAGAGATTGGGAATATACAGGAAGCAAGAACTGAGCATGGTTGATAGACTCCTGTTTTAGACCTAAAATAGAATCGCGAATTTGATTCTCTAGGTGTCGATATGAGCTGGATGGATAATTTTGGCCTTGAGAAGTTAACGAAAAAAGTTATGCTGTCAGCAGTTCATAAAATATTTGGTCCAATTGGATTCACCGCCCCAGTTATGCTGTACCCGAAGTTAATGTCACAAAATGCCCGGAAAATGTCCATAGGATGGGATGAAGAAATTAAGGCAATCTGAGAAAGAAACTCTTACAATGGTTCTAAAATCAAAAGATTCTAGAAAAAGTTAATATGCGCAGATGGATAAATGTAACAGCAGAACATTCGAAGCACTGAACAATTCATACATTTTGTGATGGAAGCAAAGAGGCTTATGCTGCAATAGTATTTCTGAAATTAGAAGAAAAAGATTCTGTAAAGGCATCTCTTCTTGCCACTAAATCAATAATAGCTCCCTTAAGAGGAGCTACAATACCACGTAGGGAACTATTAGCTACCTTGATACGAAAAAGTTTAACAAATTCAGCTGTTGAAGCTCTGAATTAGAAAGAAGTAAAGAGCTAGTATTGGATCGATTCGATTACGGTTCCAGGCTGGATATGTAGAGAAAAGAAAAATTCAATTCAAATAAATACATAAATCATAAAATAGAAAACCAAGAAAACCAACCACATCAGGGAGTCATATAGCGAGCTTGGATTAAATCCTGTATTTTGCCATCTTGAAGCTGTAGGAAAACAAATAATGTCATCTAGATGGTGGGAGGGGGCCATAGTTTTTTTAAAAAGTCTTTCGATTTTAGGGTCTCATGAGAGACATTTTATGTGAACTTTAATGGAAGTTGAATGAAAGTGAAGTGCTAAAATCTTCAAATTCCTTCGTTGGCACTGAAAATATAATACAATTGCCGTAAAAATATCATTTTCCTCTTCTTCTTTCTATGCCTAAAATTGTACGTTAAGTAGGATGGGGTGCAATTTTAAAAATATTTGCCCTCTTCACTTCAAAGTAAAAGAACGAGATGAGAACTTGACTTCTGAATTTGTTGAAAAGCGAGTTGGAAATTGGTGTTGATGATTCAACAGGAATATTTCAGGAGACGATGAATAAAATTAAGTGTGGCTGTTTTTGGCCGGACGACATAAGTTTCACATGTAAGGCCACAAATTATTAATTGATGAGACAAGGAGCTTCACCGAAAACCACTGCTCCTACCTTAACCATGAGTAATCTTTGGAGACGCTTACAGTATTACCATAAGAAAAATTTACATTGTGATCTTATTTTGCAGAATATGTTAAGAGATTTTCGATTCTCCAATGGGAGAAAACAATTTCGCAAAGGCTATCAAATTTATAACTTGTAAAGATTCCCCTCAAGAGGTTGGAAGTTGATTCAGTCCATTGCCTGAAAATCGTAACTTTCGAGATGATGCTTTTCTAAATCACTGGAATAAATACGGCTGGACCGTTATTTCTCAGAGAAAATCAGAAAGCCTGGGGGCTTATTTTCACCTGTGCTATATACAGAGCTGTGCATCCAAAACTGATCACTAGTTTATCTACTGAATCCTTGTGAATGACTTTCCGTAGATTTGTCACAAGAAGTGAAAAATGTTCAACTATTTATTGTGAGAATTGTGCAAATTTCGTCAGCGTTGCCAATCTAATTTAGGGCTTGTATTGTAATAAGATTATTAAACAATGCACTGCCAATGCCATCGATTTTAAATTTTATCCTCCAACAGCTTCTAGATAAGATGGATTTTGGAAAAGACTCATTAGAATAATGAAGGACCTCTTAAAGAGGCTTTTGGGTCGGGCACAGCTACTTTATGAAGAAATGCCCACAATCTTGTGTGACTGTGAAGCATGGATTATTTCCCGACCTGTTACTTATGCGTCTGAAATCGATAATCTAGTACCAATATTTCCTTCGTCATTCCTACAAGATATCAAAGAATGGAGTACACTGGATATTGATGCTATAGACCACAAAAGTCTAAATCAAAGGTTAAAATATCAACGAAACTTACAAGAAGACTTTCGCCACCAATTTAGATACGAGTATCTGGGACTTCATGTACAAAACCACATATGCAAATATACTCATAAAATTTCAGTGGGAGATATCGAGTTCGTTGGGGCATTCAACTTCAAGAGAATCAACTAGACACTGGGACGAGTAGTAGATGTTATTCCTGGAAAGAATGGGATTATATGGGACTCATAAAGATACAAACTTAGCATTCTAAATTACTCCGTCCAGTTCAGCATTATTGCATCCACTGATAATAATTCCGTCCCCCCTCCCCATGAATGTAGATCGCAACAAAACTTCGGATAGCAAGGAATTAGATTAGAAGATTAGAATGTAATAGAATGAGAGAATCTATTAGAATGTAAAAGGAACTTTTCAAGATCGGGTAGAAAGATTAAAGTTCCAGAGAAACTAAATTTATAGGAATTATAATTGAACTATCTATTTATTATACTTTCTATTCCTTATATTTTCTTTATTTGTATTGCGATATTTTATATTTGTTGAAATTGCTATTTTTTGTTATGAATGTTGCATATTGCACAGGTGGGAGGATGTTAAGTTCATATAAAGAATAGCACTGATAAAAGAAAACATCACTGAATTAATAATTTTGTTTTGTGAATCTGGCATTTTCAATAAAAAGTTGATTTAATAAAATTCATGAATGAGTATTTTTTGTAAATACTTGATGCATTTTTTTCTTAATTTAAACTGCTTTCTGCTGAGTTTGTTACTCAAAGTATGTGTGTTATGGAATATTTAAAAACTAAACTAAAGTGAACTCTTTTTAAATTTGCCAGAGATTTCGGTGAAATCTTGGTTTGCTTAAGGGAACCGGGACGTTCTCGATGACATAAAATGAGCAAAATTTGGCTTTCGAGAAACATTATTTTCAAAACAAGAAGACTCCATAAATAAAAATTTGGCCCGTCATACAATCTGTATTTTTTCTTAATATACTACAACATAAAATTATTAAATATATAAAATATTTTAGAAATAATATAAGATTCGAAAAAGGTACACACAAAACAGTTTTCGGATGCATAGGTGCTCTTTAGGTACATGTATCTTTCTTTTTATAACATATAACACCACAAAACATGCTGTTTTGGTTATAAAATTGTACCTTGATATTTAAATGTAATAGTTCTTTTTATATTTCCTTGCACAGAATTTTTTAAAAAATTTTTGAATTTTGACTTTTGAAATTTTGATAAAATGGCATTTTTTAGAATTGAGCAATAAAAGTAAAAATATTAACATTTCAGAAATAAAATTAGTAGCGACAAATATATTATCATGACACAAAAGCTCAACTACCAAGTTTCATTAAATATAACAAATAGTTTTTTCTACATGTATCTAAAACTGAAAAAACACATTTTGAGAAAAATTGAAAAAACTAAATAAAATGATGCACCCTGCACAAGATTTGTATTTTTAAAATTCCCAGCACTGCTCATCTTGCATTGACTGTTCTAAAGCATCCTGCTTCCTTTTGATTTGCCTTTTATTGTTTTGGCTTCTTTGCAGGTGGCTTTTAGAACAGCCATCTCAGCTTCACAAATTCTGACGTAGTCAATTTTGCGAAAGGCCTTCACAAAGTGTTGATGCCTGGATTGATTTTTAATGCTTTTAATACTTCTGTCCTTGCGTATGCACCTTCATTGAAGCATATAGCTGCATCCATAACACTTACTTATTTAAAGAGTTCTTTTGCTCTGCAAATGTGTTTTTCGGCACACGATTCCACACACAGTTCCGTAAAAGTTTTCGTTGGGGTTCTGGGGTTTGGCCATGCAAGCATTTTAATAACAGTTCTTTTGCGTTAGCTCTAAAAGGGCACTTAATTTTTAAAAGAACTGCTTATGGGAGAAGGGAGAATGTTTGTGGGTGTATTTTTCACCTGATACAATGCTTTTATTGTACCGCATCAACTTTCTTCTATAGGGCTGGCATGTTGCGGATTTTTATCTGTGTTTGGATTTATGGAAATATATTGCCCAGATGGTTGAACATATCTGCGACTGATTTTCCAACTTTATTTTCTTCTTATGGCTAGGCCATAATATTTTTGTAGCCGGAAGATTTCTGCATCCTGTCAGCCTTCCTCGTCAGATATTGGTTTGTTCTCATGACAGCTTGGTGGATTTTTAAAATTCATTTGCTAGAGCTCCTCTAAATTCTTGCTCCCATCCTTTTTTGGACGTGGCCGATGCACTCTAATAGTTTTTCAACAGGAGATTCATCACCGTATATGTTTGATTCTTGAACTTTTAGGAATCCCTTCGAATCTCTCCACCATCTCAAAGGTACTGAACATACCGAACATTGCCAATTTGGTAAGGGCGACTGAAAATCCGCAATGCTCCTTCACTCTCCATTCCCGCACTAATTTACCTGGCAATTATCACAGGTTTTGTTCGTATTTTTTAGATTCAAAGCAATATTTTGATAGGCACTCAAAATCAATAGCTTTTCCTTATCGAGAGAAGTTACGAAGTGACAACTTACCATTCTTCGAAAAGAGTGTCCTCTTTTCTTGCCAGGTCCATCAAGGCAATTTATATGTTCTTACTGTGTTCATTTTCAATGACGAAGCTAGAGTAACGCTGTTAACCATTGAACTGAGATAAAACAGTTTCCAACGCTTTAAAATTTGGCGTATACAGTCTTTTCAAATTTAACTGGGGGAGGTAAGTTCATCCAGTGCACAAAATATCTGAGCTGCACTTTTGCCAATTCAATGCACCTCATGCAATAAACTTTAAACCTCAAATTTACTTCATATCATCTGACACGGTATTTGAAGTCATTGAAGAATGACCAGAACCACAATACTTGCAAGTTACTGACACACTGTTGGCAAGGCCTTTTGCGACTACTTTTATTTTTCAGCAGCAACATCAAAGCAGAAAGATCTATCACAATATCTGCATTTTTGCAATATTGTTGAAAATATCATTGTGCATATTTGAGTCAGCAATAACATACCCACTGCTTTGAGTTTCAACTGAAAAATTATCTTCATAGTCCTTAAAGATACTTCACTCTTCTCAATTTTCTTTTTAGATGCACTGACATCAACTCGTTCACTCTAAGCATTTACTGAAGTGTTTTTACGAATTAAACGAAGTTTGACTTACCCAAACTTTTTTGTTCGAGGCATTCAAATGTTAAAATTCTCATAAATTGCAAAACAAAATTGAATGTAAACAAAAAAAGTAAATTAACAGAATCAAAATACGAAATTCGTAACTCACGTGTTTGTAACTCAAGCACGAAAAGCAAACAGCTTAAAAATTCCCCCACAGCTTGGGTATAAAGCAGATTGAGGTTGGTAGTTGCATAATCCTTCTCAAACCACAGTCCAAATAAATAAAGAAGCAGATTAAATGATATAAAACAGCAATTTGCATAAAAAGCATACTTCGGTCAGCTGTAAAATGGGCGTGGCGGTGGCGTACGATAACGTAAACTTAACATGCGTGACGGCGCGCTTTGTTTTAAAACGCATTTATCAGATAAACTGAAACTTTACAGCTATGCATTTTTTGGAATCAGCATTAAATCTACTTTTTAAGATGAAAATTGAAAAATCGATTTTTGAAGGGTTAGAACGTCTCTGTTCACACTTAACAACTTTTATACCATATTTTTATTTGCACTATTTTGTAGTGCAATGATTACTTTATGACACATACCCATGGTCAGCCACATTTTCATTCGATCCACATGTTTTGGAGCCTGATTCCGTTTAATATTTGCAAGTAAAGCAGAATAATCCATTCACTGGTTACACATTTAACAAAATGAGAACTTTAATGACATTCAACTAATATTACATTCATGTTGACTAAATATTTTCATAATATTTATTTCACAAAGGGTTTTTGTTGTCAAGCAAACATATGGGAGACGATTTCTGTCTTTGTAAAATGCCATAATATTTTATTTTTTAGGAATCGTCATATTTCTGCAAGCTATTCATTAGTCGCTTCAATCCTTACCAAATGCATGTTTCATTGCAAAACACATTTTTAAATAAAAAAAAACAGAAACAACTAATCAAGTAAAATTTCTGAATGCGTAATGAGTGAATTTGCTTTAATAATTACAACATTGTCATCAGTTTAGCATTGTTTTGAAATATTTGATAAAAAAATGGGTTTTTTTAATTTGAAATGAAGAAATTGTTATACAATTAGATGAGTTTGTGTTATTTAATTCATTAGGAAGATACCTATAAATGCACAAGTTTTATAATTGATAATGTTGGGTAATAATTGATAATGTTCTTACTTTAAAGAAGAAGCTGTTGTAAGAGAAATTTTTGGAATTTGAATGGTAAATATACAAAGAATGTACAATTTCTTACTTCTCTCTTATGTATACAAAACATTTTTTTAACTACTTTATCATTATATTTATTATCAATTTTTTATAAAAAATATTATAAGATAATTTTAGTTATGAGCGTACTAAAATGCAATTTCGAATAAAAAGAACATTTAGCTTAAATAACATAAAAACTTTACTAAATTAGTTCTAAGAAATATCCTAGAAAAAAGTGAGTTGTTTTTGAATTTTGGTGAAATTTTAGATATGAATTTCTTGAAAATTGTGGTTGCAAGATATTTTTATGAAGAGAGGAGTTAAGTCAAGTATTTTCATTAAATAATGTTGATTCAATATGGTCTTTTTTAATTTCTAACCTATGCATTTCTCTTGAATATATTTATTCGTATGAGAAAAATATTTAATTTTTATCATTATCATAAAGATTACGAAACATAAATTATCATGCAGTCTATCTGAAAAATATTTTTCTCTGAAATTTTAAATACTAATAAAAGTTGGTAAATATATCTGAGTTAAAGTAAATAAAAACATTTCACAAAGACTCTTTTTTTTTTTTTGTATGTTGCCAAAAAATTTATCATTTAAATTATCATTGAAAGAATTACATAACAGGAAAATTTATTTATTTTATATGTAGTTCATTTTATAGATGATTTTTCTTGCAGACCATGAAACTGTTATACCTAGCCATTGCTCTGATGTGTTTACTGAGCAACTTAAATACATCAACACATGCAGCGGAAGAGGACAAAGAAGACGATGAAGACAAGGGAAAAGGTAATTCTTATATATACATATAATAAACAATACACTTCTTGCTGTTAAAAATGCAGCAGCATGAAGAATGGATGATACAAATATCAATTTCTTTGAAAAGAAAATGTTATACATGCAAGGATTGTATGAAGGTAAAATCAACTAATACCGTAGCGAGAAACAATATCTCGCAATTGTCAAAAGAAAGCTATAGTGCGGATTTCTCAGTCGAAAATGTTAATTGTTTTGTTTGTTGAATGTTTGAGAAAATAATGGATTGCCTCCTATGGACGGCTGCCATTAGGAACGAGAGACCTGGTAATCATTTTGTAATATTGATGCGCAATTTGGTTGAAATAGAATGGCTGCCATGCGAATTTGGAATTGATTTTTCAAAATGGTCATATTCTGAACGCCATGCTTAATCTCAATGGCCTCTTAAAATAGTATCCAAGAGGACATACATGGTTACAGATTGGCCTTAGAGGACCCAAAAACCTTATCATGGTTCTTGAATCAGGAATTGGGCTTTTTGCTGCCTACCAATTTTGCATGGACAGCGTGACAATATTTGGAAAAGCCCGGACTTTCTATAGGTCTATTGTCTACGAGGATGTTAATGCAGCTTCAATGGGCACTACAACATAGTTGTACACGACGGCAGAGCTAAACGCAGGAATGACGCTAGTGAGTGTGTGTTTTTTATAGTCACACGTAAGACAAGAGTAGATCCCTGTCATTCTTTCAGACGAGTTGCCATTTTGAGGCACGTATTACCTTATGTTCGAGCCCTCGGGCTTCCATAATCTTACTGAAGCATAACATATGTTGCCCTTCGTTTCTTGTTCTACCATGATACGGTAGGTGTTGTTCGACTGTTACTCTACGCAAATGGTTCTCCAGATCACTTGTTATTGAAAACTGATGGTCCAGGGTTCCTGACATACTAGGGCCATCACCACTCTCCAGGCTCTACAATTGGTGCAGTATGGAATAGGCTTGAACTATCACGAATGGCTTCCGTATTTCTCATTCTATCCTAGTGGGACATTATTTTAAACTACGTTAGTGCAGTTTTCTTTTTCTTTTTTTTATTTATTTATCTTGGTGGAATTTTCAATCGTTAATAAAACACATTTTAAAGCGCTCATTTGAGCTGAAATTTGATGTACATGCTCATTTTGGATGACAATACAGTAATTTAATTATTATTAATAAATTTAATTGATTAAAACTAATTATTTAAAGAATACAAATACAGCTACATTGGCATCATTTTTGACGACTTAGCCACCATTTTTGTGACTTGTTTTAAAACTTGAAAGGGTTTTTTCTCACGTTTTAAAACATTCGCTTGAAATGAAATTTTATATACACGATTGTTTTGGATGACAATACGACACTTTCATGATAATTAAGAAAAATGAATAACCACTTAATGTTGTGATTCTGCCATATGTATATACATATTTTTAAGTTGTATCTATTTAATAAAAAGTAGTTTAAAAAAAGTTTTGTTGTTGTTTTAAAAATATATATATTTGAATATTTCTAAATTAAGACAAATATTTGAATTTGAAAGATTTAACTATAATCGAATGGCTTCTCGTATTTATCATTCTATTCAAGTTGGAAATTATTTCTAACTGTGTAAGGGCAGTTTTACTTGCCAGAGATGGGTGCAGAGTGTACTAATTTCGGAGTTCGGAAATCTGAACATAGTATTAAAGATTTTTATAATGGATTTATTGCTTCTAACCGAAAAAATGTTTATAATATAATATCTTACTAAAATTTATAGACTAAATGTGAAACTCATTGGTTTTTCGAAATCTTAATCTCCTTTGATAGTTAAATAGCTCTTTTTGAACTATGTATAATTCTATCAACAGGATTTAATAATACATAATTAATCTTTATTAAGGACAAACATAGTTCACCTCCTGCTAGTTATTTAAAGTTTTGTGGAAGATATCATTAAACATCCCACATGATTCTATCCTATTTTTCATCGGATAGTTTTAAAACTTTTTTTAAACAAAAGAATTTTTGACATTTAAATTTTTCCCATTTACTTGTTTACAATATTTAAGCCTTTGAAAACGAGAAATGGAATTACGCATTTTTCTCATTGTTAACTGTAGACTCGCTTAATTTAATTGAAACAAAGATTTTCACGTTACCTTATAATCTACTAAAATTCAATTCCAGAAATGATACAAAAAATATTTTGTTGTATTTAGAATTTTTTTTTCGTTAATTCTTGTTAAAATTGTCACTAAATCAAAGCTTTTCCATTAAAATAATTTTCTACATTTTTGTTTGATTTTTCTTTAACTTAAAATAGATGTTATGATGTGCAAATAAAGATTTAATTGTGTAAAAATAAGCAGGAATGAGAGTGTGTTTTTTTAAAACTTGCTTTAACTGCTTAACATTGTATGAAATATAGATTTTTGAAGTAGAACTGTTTAAAAACGCTCACATTAAAATATTTTATTGAAATTCTAGGAAAACGTAAATGCCCAGCTATACCTATTGTCGGATGTAATTCTTACGAAGCACAATGCTGCAAACCAGAGGAATGTGAAACAGGGGAAGTCTGCTGTCAAATGGCCTGCAAACTTGAATGTTTGAAACAAAAAGAGATTAATGAGCCATTAAGGAATCGAGAAATTAATCTCAGCAAAGAGAAATGCAAAGAGTTTGATAAAACAGCTTCTTTTGTTTCATCTAACCCTTCTGTTAAAAGGAACTGAACAATGTATTCTCAGCTGCAATTATAATACATATTCTTTTTACTGTGGAACTAAATGAGAAAAAAATTGAAAATAATAAATATTTGTAATGATCTGTAGTTTGAGTGTATTCTTCTTTGTGTAACCCAATATGCATCAATTTTATTTTTAAAAAATCCACTAAATTCCTAAATTATTAAGCTCTAATTTCTTACATTAAGTTTTAATCATTGCCTCGCCTTTTTTCTATCAACTTCATCCATTTCTTCCAAACTTCATTCGCTTGTGTTTTCTTTTACTGTCATTGAGTACTCTGATACTTGCGTTGACAAATCCTTCACACCGAAATACTTTAGTCCAGAACAATCTATTATTTTTTCGCCGGCCTTGCGGTCATAAATCGATGTGCAGTCCAATACAATGTAGAGCGACAAAAAAATCAACATAAATCATCATAATAAACCACAATCAATAAATTTAAAGAAATATAGGTTAAAAATTAGGACATATTTTTAGTTGATCTCCAGTACGGGATATGTCATGTTCACAAAGTGGAAGGTATTTGAATACGCAAAGCCATGATTAGTAGTAGTAGTTCAAGTTGATTGTTCTAGGCAAGGAAACAAAAATTCTTCTGGATGTCTACAGAAAGAAACCTCATTTCATCCCTTAAGCACTCTCTATATCTAGGATGGAATGTTTGGATCCAATGGTGCAGGATGTATGTGCCGCCAAAACAAAGAATTAACTAGGGGTGCTATTTGGTATCCACTCTTCGCCAGCATATATGTCTTCTCATTACTGTATATTCCGTGATGACTTGGGATCCACTGCAGTGCATTGCAGTTCTTTATAATCAAAATATTTTCTCTTTGCAGATCGTGGAAATCCCACATTCACAGTTATTTTTAGTTGTTAAGATCATAATTGACGCCTTGAAATCAACAAAAAGATAATATTTTCCACCTTACATTGCTCAATCTTGTCTGTGCCTAAACAAGTGGCTACTATTTCACCCATGTCATCGAACTGGAACTGAATGAAATCCGGAAAAAACCGTTATTAGCGTCAGAACGAAAACCGGAAATGAACTGAAAAAAATTATTGGTTTATTTCGATTCGATATACCTTCAATTATTTTGTTACTATAACCAGCTTATGAATATTTTTAAATTTTACGTCAACCTTATAATTATCATCATTACATGCTCTTTGCTTTCTCGATTTCCTGTCTTGATGTTCACTAGCACTTTTCTGTTTCTGTTTTGCATAAAACTGCTTGTAAAAGACAGATTTAATTCAGTTTGAATGAACTAGAATCATAGATAATTTTTAAAGTAAAATATCATTTACAGTTATATTTTTCTCATCTCAGCATGCGATTATTCACGTATGTTTGTATAGACCAGAGGTGGTGAGCCTTTATGGATCCAACGTGCCATTTTTTCGAAAGAAATGTTTAATGAGGTATAGACGTGCAGTCAAATAATTTTGACTTGTAATTATTGGGGAAATAATAGAATTAAATACTAACAAATCAGAACACTTTATTTACTACGAAGAAATACATTTTACACTGAGTAGTAAATGCTTCAGTTATACGTGAAATTCAAATTATAAATTAAAATTAGTGTGATTTTTTTTGGGTTTTTGTCTATATTGGTTAAAATTTATTTTTTTTGGGTCATTTAATTGGGGTTTTTAAGGCCTTTTGTGAAATTTAATATTTTTATTTTAAATATTAAAAATAAATTATTAATAAATTTATTTAAAAACTAAAATAGGGGAAAAAAAAAAAAAAAAGGGGGTCCCCCCCCCGGATTATCGCTTTTTCAATACTTTCAAAAATTTTTATTTTTTAAAAAAATGAAACCCTTTTTTGGTGGCGGGGAAAACTGTATAACCCCTTTTCCTATCTTTTTAAATTTACGTTTAAGGTATAAAATAAAAAAAACTTTTAAATTTTAATAGATTTATTAAGTAGAATTAAAAGAACAATTTTAAAAATTTAAATACGAGAAAGAAAAAAAAAAAAAAAAAATGAATTAAACCAATTCAACAGAATTTTCTAAATAATTTAAACCCCAACTTTATAATTTAAATCCTAATATAAAAAACCTATTTAAATAAGATTAATACTTAAAAACCGGGGGGGGAAGGTATCCCCTTTTTTCTTTTTTTTCCTAATTAATTTCAATTCAGTTTTATTTTTAAAAAATTTCCCCCAACCACCGTTCTAAAATTTTTTTTTTTTAAAAATTTATTTGTATTTCTTGTTCACATTTCGTTTCTTGGGTTTTGGTTGGAAAAGAGTTGCCATTAATCTTAGCCACCAAAGAACCCAGAGGTTATGTTAAAGAAAAGACGCGTGAGCCCGTCACAACACATACCAACCGTGCCCTTTGTTCACCATCCCTGGTATAAATTGTTAAGATAGACAAACCAGAATCATAAACCTAATTGTCAAATGTAATTTTGATAATGGATAAAAATGTCAATGCTCGCCGTACTCTGATCACCGCTCGTATCGTACGTGCTGGTTAATTGTATCTATTCACGCACTGTCTATCAATTAAAAAAAATAATAAAATCTCCTAAATTTTGATAGAAGTACAACTTTTTGTTTCTGATAGCATTATATTTTTAATTCAAATAAGAATATTGTTACGTAGATCCGAGGGTTCGTGGATTTTATGCAGAACGATCCCAAAGAAAATAAACAGTTCTTCAAGAGCGATGCGAATTTATTAACAAAAATCCAATCCCTTAAACACAGGATTCAGCAGCAATATTCACAGAGTAAATATCCAAAGGTCTTCACACCTTCATCAGCAATCAAACACAATAACCAGTGTTTAAAAATACACCTAAGTAAAGATTATTCACAAGCACAGCCAGGCTAATCGCTAGTCAAACAATCCCTCACTACTCGCTGGTTTAATCAGACTCCCGCCGTTCAGGCGAGCATCTTTTTATAGGCGTGACAGAAACTTCCAGAAATATAACAGCTCGTGTCATTGAATGTGACACTAGTGGAGAGATTCACTACTTTCTAGAAGATTCCAGAGGGTTCCGAACTCGCCAACTTGGTCGCCAAAGTCGCCAACTTGGTCGCCAAAAATGATGCCAACTTGGCTCTACCGCCAATATTTCGCCAAGTTCTCATTGAATTGCCATTATTACGTAAGGGGCGGCATTGCTTGTGAGTAGCACATTTTAACATGCAATAAATATAACATAGAGTAATATAAATGCATTAAACACTCAAATAGAAATTATTTACACTATTTACACAAAATTCATAACAATATACACAAAATAAAATCATTTATTTAGAACTGAATCAAAAACCGTTAGTTTTGCGGAACGAAAACTGGAACCGAACTGATTTTTTTTTTTTTTTTAGTTGAACCGGAATGCAAACCAGAAACAAAAAAAATTACCGTTTGATGCCCTAATTTCCCCACCAAAGTTGTATAAATGTTTTCCAACGACAATGGGAAATGTATTGTCTGTAGAGTAAACACTCCGGCTCCGGCATTTGTAATAGTCCCTTCAGACAAACTATCAGTATAAACGTGTTGTCAAGAATCATATGGGTTACACTCATGAATAGTAGCAGTGGTGGTATATTTCAATTCAGAGTCAAGAAAATTTTCTTCCTAATCCAAAGCTGAAATTTTTCATTTTTCGTAAATAGTTTTGGTCATTAAATTGTAAAAAAAAGCATTCAATCTGTTGAAATTAGTACAGTATAGCTCTGAAGAATGCAAGGAAACTATATCAAAACAGGGCACAATTTTATTAAAAAAACAATTTTTGGTGTTGTCAAATTCAGAATGGAAGCAGAGAGAATATATGTCATTAAATAGTTGGGTCTTGGTTAGTTTCTTTCATTACTGGTAAATTTTAGATTTTGAAGTAGTTACACTACTCTAAAATGAGTGAATTGATCATCGAATCTTAACTAATGACAAACCTAACCTTTGTATAGTACAAAATAATGAAACTAAGTTATAAAGAACGTAAAAAGTAACATGATTTTAAACAAGTAATATAAAAAAAAAATTTCAAGTCAATTCCCACTTTGAATGGATGAATAGAAAGTATTTTCTTAACGATTGAAAACTTGAACAAGATATATTAAGTTGGGGAAAAAGAAATCCATTATTTTTTCGGTAGATGGATGTAGTGTCGATATCTCGTGAAGTATCAATCAAACAATTTAATATTTAGGCTCATTGTCAAGGTGACATTTCACACTAAAAAAATCTTTTGCTATTTTTTGTTTGGTCTATTCAGTTGTGAATTACAGAGTGTTAAAAATGGAAGTCAACAAAGAGAAAATTCGGTGCATTTTACAGTTTTTCTTATATTAAAAGCGAAAATGCAAGCCAGGTGGCTGAAATTGAGAATGGTGTTTATGGTGCCAATACTGTAACAGCTAATTACGTGCAATTTTGGTTTCGTCTATTTCGTGCAAGCATTTTTGATGTTAAAGATGCACCTCGCACAGGCAGGCCCGTCGTCGAAAATTTCAATAAAATCACAAAAATAACCGAGGTTGACCGGCATGTTAGTAGTCGTAGCATCACCCAGGAGCTAAAGATCGACCATTAAAGTTGTTGAATCGCAGTTGGATTAAAAAAAAAGCTTGATGTTTGGGTGCCACACCAAATAAACCGAAAAACAGGATGGATCGAATTTCCATCTGCGAAGCCTTAGCCAAACGGAATGAAATCGACCCATTTCTTAAGCGGATGGTGACAGGGAAGGAGAAATGAGTCAGATACTACAATATTATGCGAAAACGATCGTGGTCAAAGAGTGGTGAAGCAGCTCAAACGGTGGTCAAACCAGGGATAACGGCAAGAAAGGTTCTACTGTGTATTTCATGAAATTGGAAAGGAATAATTTATTATGAGTTACTTCCGTATGGCCAAACAATAAATTCAGATCTCTACTGTTAACAACTGGACCGTTTGAAGCTAGCGACTGACCAGAAATGGCCAACAGAAGAGGTGTTGTGTTCCTTCAGGACAACGCCAGGTCACACACGTCTGTAGTGACTCGCCAGAAACTCTGGTAGATTGGTTCGAAAGTTTTAATGCATCCACCATACAGTCCGGAACTGGCACCAAGCGATTAAAATCTTTTTCTCGCATTGCAAAACTTCTTGAGTGATAAGATATTGGGATCAAGAGAGTTGTGAAAATTTATTACTGGAGTTTTTTTGCCAATGAGAAACTTCTATGGAAAAAAAGCATTAGAGGCTTTAAACTGGCAACAAATTATACAACAAAAAGGTTCATATTTGACAAATCGGACTATCAAAACATGTTAAGTAAAATCATGAATTTCATCCAAAATAATGTACTTCTTTTTCCCAACCTAATAAAAAGAACAGGGGATTGTGAGATGTTATGGTTTTGAAAAATGAAAAGGGGAAAAAAATTTTAAAAAGCCGATATTACCTCTTGTCCCAATCAAAGAAACCTAGTATTACGCCAGCTTCAAATTATACGCGCTATATGTTTATATATCCAGGGTGGCAAAACCCTTTTGGATCAACGTGCCATTTTTAAATGGTTAAAGGGGTATAGACGTGCCTCAAATAATTTTGACTTTTTTATTATTGAGAAAATAATAAAAACTCAAAATACTTACTCAAAACTTTTTAATTTTACAACGAAAAATACATTTTGCACGATGGTAGTAAATGTTTTCCTTATACGTGTAATTCAAATTAAAGTGACCTAGTTTGGATTATTTGTGGTAAGACTGGTGACAAAAAACTTTTTTGGGTTGTAAGATGTTACTTTTCTGGGAAAGGGAAGCTGAGTTGGGGTCATTCAAATGGTTTCAAAAGGGGACTTTAAAAATTTTTTCATCTCTAAAAAAAAGACTCATAGACATAGGTAGAGACAAAAAAATGGTTTTTAAAAAGCGTGAGCCCGCTTCAAACAACTGAATGTATCTGGAATCGAAATTTTCCCGTTTCCAAATTTTTTAATACCAAAAAAGTTTTTTATATTGCTTTATCTGTTTTAATCTATTCCCAAATTTTTTTCCTTTTTCCATAAATTTTGAATCCATAT
>BMAV01002029.1:253588-267209 GCA_019973955.1 Trichonephila inaurata madagascariensis | reverse complement strand
TTCTCATTCAGCCTGAAAGAGCTTGAAAACACTCTTTCTCGGAGACTCCTGATTGATTGACCTGGAACATGTCTCCTAGATATATAATCTTTAAATTCCAATGGATCCCACAATCGTTGGATCACACCGGAAGCCAATTTGAGACGCTTTATCAGCAACAGCTTGTAACAAGCTCTTTTCCATCTATTCCAAAGCATGCCACTAGAATGAATCATTTTTCCAAGACATTTCTAGACTCTCCTGGATATTGTCAACTTTGCTAGCTTTGTAGCTAGCTTTGAAGGGATATTGTAGCTAGCTTTGAGGGGACCCTGTATCAAAATTTCTTCGGGGCCCTTTTTAGATATAAGAGCTCTACCATTTACACATGTTTGGGACCCTGTATCTTAGGGGCCCCGTATCATTGATACGGAGGTAGCTACGCCAATGGTTAAGAGATTCCAACCCTTCTCATGAACCAATAGGTTTTTAATTTTTAGTGTGAAGATTGCGTCTCGGTACTTTTGTCTACGTTTTCCTACAAGTATAATCCCTCCGTAATCTGAGATGCTACTCTTAGAAATTATATTTATTTCACAAAATGTTTCTAGTAGTTTGTTAACTAAATATTCGAAGTTTTAATAGTGATGAGAACTAGTATGAACAATACTTACATTCTTAAAAAATGTACTCGCAGCAGCTTCTTTTCGATAAGCAAATGTATGACACTCTAGTGTTTCTGACCATACAAAATAGAAAAGGGCTATTTCTTATTTTCGTAATGATGTCTTAAGAAAAAGTTTCCTCGGTTTTTCCTTCATCTTGAAATTATATTTCCTTGACCTGGAGGTGACGTGAACACATCACGTGGCCCGTATTAGCATCTCCGTGACAGAGAGGAAAAGGGGTAACCTCTCATCCTCGGAGACCAATCGCTGTTAGGCGAAACTTTTTGCTTACACCCTCTTCTAAAAAAAGTTTCCTCGCCCCTTGGAAACTTTACAGCGCTTTCATTATTTTTCAATGCAATTCCATTTTGTTGATTCTTCTCCTTCATTGGAATAAGGACGAGTGTTAAGTACTCCCAAGAGTCCGCTCTCGAGATGAGAACCGGTGCTTTTTTTCAGCAGCGCAGAAGAACCGAACCTAACAAATAGCTTTAAAAGTGACAAACTGATAAAATAATGCGTATGCAAGAAAAAATGCAAAGAAAAAGTTTTTAAACTTTTCAAGCAAGAATTTAGAATTTTATGACATAGAAAATTTTTAAATAATGCTTTATACAAACCTTAAGAATTTGAAACCATCACAAAAATCATTCACTCTTTCTCCTTAAAAAATATAAAATGCAATACAAATGTTTAAATAACAGAAACAAAAGTTCAGATTGTTTGATATATCCCCCGCCCCATCTCCTCTTCCAATGAAAAAATGAATAGTCCAGACGATTATATTAGCGATGTTTAAAGGATTCAGTTATGATTTTCCCATATGAATTTGTTGGAGTTTACAACGGTAATAATGTCCATGGGCTTTCACAACAAAATGATAAAACGCAAGAAAGTTTTTTAAAAAATCTGTGCGACATTTCCTAGGAGCCAAATTTTTTGAAGGAGGGTCATTTCAAAAATTCAAACTGAGCTAAAAAAAATAAATTCGAATAGGAGTGAGTGAGCACTGTAAAGCAACACGACGAACCTAGTCATTTCAAATCTTGAACTAGTGACGAGGATGGCACCCCTCTCCACACCGCAACAACAGAAGAACATTGAGCCTCGACACATTTTGAGTGAATCGGTCCCCTCTACGCGGCGGGTCTTCAGTAGCACCAAAACTCGAACCTCGTGTTTGTGACCATTACCACTTCTACAGGAAGATGCACGGGAATAGAAAAGTAAAGAAGGCTCTTTCTCGATCTAACAGCAGGATCTTCGTCTTCTGGTTGACTCACTTGCCACCAAAACATAACGTATTTCCACTTGGAAAATTTCTGACTTTACTCGTATGGACTCACGAGAAGTATTATTACTAACCAATTGTTTTTCTGGGACATTGATGCATTTTTATTTGTGAAAGCGAGTCTGTTCGCTTTCAGATGTTGATAGTTGAGTACCATAAGGCCATCTTCATCAGTGAGGGAGTGAGTAAATATTAACATCGCACTGTTCAGCTACACGAGGGCTTTTGCCGACGAACCACGTCATTTTGAACCATGGTCAAGTGACGAGGACGACACCTGAGCTGGCAACCCCCTCTCCTAACTACCACACCACACCAACGGGAGGACGTTTCAGCTCTCGACAGATTGAACGTGCATCGCTGACCTACACGGCGGGTCTTTAATGGTACTGGGCATGACATGCCTGCCATGATCCGATACCTTGACCACTGGGCTACCGCAGCCCACAAAATGACGAAGACCGTCGCTTGGCCGTGCGACGTGAATAAACGGAAAAGTGACGCACGGAGAGCAAAGGGTTGCTGCTCGGTGCGCTTCTTGAGGAGAGGAAAAAAACCCGAACCGGTCAGCCAGGGAGAAAGGAGGAATTTCTACTTCATTGCCACCACTTTCACTGTTCGCGTGAAGGTCAGGAGCACTCTCTCTCTCTCAGGTGAAGAAGACGACGTGTTTGTTGTGAGTCCCCCTCGGAAGAGAGCATGCCGCGGCTTTTGCTGCGCTGAACAAGCCACCATGAGTCATGACGGATCTTCCTATATCAAGCACCCCACAGAAAAGGTAAGCTCTCCACTGCTCGCTCCACTGGGTTTCTGTCCTCTACCCAATGATTGATTCATAAAATAAGTGAATTTTGTGCCATAATCACATAGAATATGAAACAGTTAAAAAATGTACACACACTTTTCGAACGAAGGATTTGTAAAAATATTTGTTTTCCTGCTTTGGATCACTTCGAAATTCTATTCTCTTTGGATTAAAAATTTTAACTCGGTGCTCTCAAATTCCTTTCCTATCACTCTGCAGTGTCTAAGAAAAGTGATTACAATAAGATAATTAACGCGAAAATAAAGCTTTAATATTCGGAATTTCTTTCCGCTCTAGGTTTTGAGATTCAAAATAATTTTTAAAAAATTGCCGAATCAAAAAGAATTGCTTTCGAATTGAGCTTATTTACTCATTTTATTATGTTTTATTTCCTATCTAAATAGAAATATTAGTAATTTTTTTTTCTGTAGTCACCCATCTATGGGATTTCATTGATTAAAAATAGTGCAATCTACAACTTTAATCAGGATGTTTGTTTTGAAATTCAAATCTGCTTGCTATCATGTTTTCAGCATTTTGATTATTTTTTAAAAAATTTGCTGGTACATGAGTTTTTTTATTTTTAAATTAACATTTTTTTTATTTATATATGTTGCAGATATATGTGTGGCCGTTAAAGTGCAGAATCAAAAGTTTTTCGCATTTTAACCATGTAATCTCCACATTAACAGTTTTCGTATCGTTAAAGTTCAAAATTGTGTTTCTCTCGGTTTCCTTTCTGTTAGGAATTCGGGTTGAATGCCAGAGTACTTTATTCTGAGCATTTAGAAACAGAATGGCAGGGACAGTAAATGTATTCGATAAAAAATTCCTTGAATTAAATTACAATAAATTTAATGACGACAGCCAGTATCTTCTGGAAACAAATTAAATGTTAAAATTTCCAATATATATATTACAAAGTATAATCTTCACATACCGATATAGCAATCGTAACCATGATAAAAAGAAACTATAGTTCACTAAATTACATGGCCCCGACTAAGATCCTATGTCATAAACCGTTTGATTTTTTGTATGATAGTTTTTCAATTGATTAATGAATGATTCTATCCATTAATGTTTTGTTTGCCTGATTGCATTAACGGGATTCTTTAGATAAAAATTAAATAAAAATGTCAATTTCCTTAATTGCAATATATTTTAAACCGTTTGACTTTTTGTATTGTAGTTTTTAATAGATTGATGATTGATTTCAACAAGTAATTTATTGTTCGCTTGATTGTATCAACGTGATTCTTTAGATATTGAACAATTTCGCCCTTTACCCCCCCCCCCCCCCCCAGTTAATATGTAGATTATCTAGCTGATCTGTAAAAGAACTAATTTCTGTACTTAAGCTGTGACATATACAATATCATGTATCCGTTATTGTAACCCTTTTGTGAATTGGATGCTTTTCATGCAGATTTAATTTGTCCGCAAAACCCTCTATTGAACGCTCTCGCAGTCAGAGGTGTAGAGGTGCCGAATCCAGATGTGTCTGTGTATCAAATATTCCTCTGAAGTTAAAAATTTTTCTTTTTTCCCGTGGAAGTTTCCACCTTAATGAACCATGAGTCGTTGTACAACTATCGTTTCAGGGGAAATCTTACTTTAAAATTAAATGATTTAAGATCCCAAATGCGGGATAGATCGGAAAAAAAGAATCCTCGTTTTCTTCAGAGAGGAAGGGGTTGCTCGTGAGAAAACTATTCAGATATTCTTGAATCCCAAAAGTTTGTATTGCCAACCAAAATATGTCGTGCGTAATAAATTTAGGGGCACTTGCTTCAACTTTATTGAATCTTGAAGGGGGAATGTGAAACTAAATAATAATTGATGGGCAAATAGCGGCCCACACTAATACAGTCAGATAACCAAATAGGCAGGAAAGGTTTTTTATATTTGAGTACACATTTTTGATTTGTAACATCTTTCCTCTCAGTTGCTGGATATTTATCGGAGTGATTTCGTGAAAAGGGACGGAAATGGGTAACAGGAAGTGCCGTCAATGAGAACTTGGCGAGATCTTGGTGATAGAGCCAAGTTGGCATCCTATTTGGCGACCAAGTTTGACGCCAATTTGGCGACTATTTTGCTGACATTGGCGCGACCCTCTGGATTCTTCTAGAAATGAGTGGATTAGTGGAAAAATAATTCTGGTCTTAAAGGGATATACCGAAGATGGTTCAACTCTTTTAAAAAAAACTGTCACTCGCTTCCCATGATTTTGAGTGGGGATTTTAATTTTAACTTTTAACATCAGTTTACCAAAAGCTGAGCCGCTCATAGCTTTTTTGGATGATGAAATCAACTCGAAATGAACTCAAATCAAAATGTTTCGACAACTAACGGTGGTACTGTTATTGATGCTGTTTTTCAACGGTTTTTAAATACTTTGAAATTACAAGTATATGTGTCATATTTTAATTATCATAAGTCTATTATCTCCGCTCTTCCCCCAATTGAGCAAGAATAATTATTTTTGATAAAAAATTGCATTAATCATTGTGTTAATTAAAAAAATTTTTTATTAAAAATATAGAGTTATTCGATAGAAAATGTTTTCCAATCCTACCCGATTCATTTTTTTCAGGATATAAGTTACTATTGTAACATGTCAGATGTTACACATCATATGCGACTACTGTAAGGCTCGTTTCTTTTGAGCAAAGTTTTTCTTTGTATAGAAACGAGTAAATTCAGATTCAAGCTGTAATGAGAATCTCAACGCGCGCCGTCTCACTCCTGATGACAAAACAAAATTGTAGAAAAGTCCGATAGGGTACATTTGTTCCATTAATTGGATTCTAAAATTAAATGTGTTTGCAATGAAATTAGTACAATAATTAATTTGAATAAAACTGCCACTATTTTACATTTATTGATTTTTATGACACAATATGTACCTTTCCTGAGATGGAAAGTTAACCATGGAATATGAAATCATTTTTTAAACAAGTAATAATAATTAAAAAAAATTTAAATAAATTCCTACTTAGGTTAACAAAGAAATTTTATTTTAGTTAGCTACATTTAATTAAATTAATATTTGAATAAATTTTATTATCATCAAGTGTCATCCACTACAAGTTTTAAAAAATGTATTTGAACAGTGGATGAATAAAAAGTATTTTATTAACAATTGAAAATTTGAACAAGATATATAAATATATATGATTAAATAAATACAGTCGAACCTCCATTTAACGAACCTCTATATTGCGAATTTTTCTATAGAGTGAACTTTTTTCTGGAACCAAGAACATTTCATGATTTTCTTCGTAAAATAACCTCCCTACAGCGAAGTGCGTTTTCTATATAACGAACTTTTTATTTTGTGATTCAATTAATATCTCCCTATTTTTAAGGTATTTCTGGGCATTTTAAGTTATTCTCTCTTTTAACACATTTTATGGTGGTCATAAATCTTGAACTGGTTTTTCCAGGGGCCTGACTCACCTAGAATAAAAAAAAAATCCCGTGATTTTTCAAATAAACTCAATTAACAGATTTTATCAGTAATTAAATTTAAAAACGCATGTGGTAATGTACGTTTAGAACTTCTAGTTATAAAATGTTTGTTTAAAATTACTCTTGTATGCTTTTAATTAGAAAATGTCATAAAATTCATTAATTTTCATATAAACTTATTTTCTTAAAGTTGAAAATACAGTGTATTCTTCGACATTCTTTTGCCTTGTTTTCCTTGCGGTTTTTCTTCCCCCTTTTTTTTGTGATCGAAAAGATATATAAAATAAAGAAATATTAATTTACAAAAAGGTGTGAAAAATTACTTTTTTTAATATACAATGTTTATGAATTTAAAATTTGTTTTACGTAATATATATATATTGAATGATGAACCTCTATATAACGAATTTTCCATATAACGAACTTTTCTTCGGGATTTAGCAACTTCGTTAGATTGAGGTCCGACTGTATGTGTATATATATATATGGGGAGAGAGTGAACTAATAATAGAGTAGAGGAATTGGGGGGAAAGATGAGTCAAAATAGTCCATCCCTGTCATAAGACAATGGTAGCTTTGGTTTTGGTTTTTTTTTTTTCAAATCTAATCCTTGTTTATTACAGAAGTTTTTTAAAATATCTTATGCTTGTTACAACAAATGACTTTAAATTTCTTCATAGATACGCTCCCTGTGTGTCCTGCACTTGAATGACATCTCAGGATTTTTATTTGGATAGCACACACAAGATGTCGAATGAGTGTTTTAAATGTCGCTTCTTTCCGATCAGCCACCTTTCACGAGAAATGCTTTCGAAAACATTTCGAGTTTTTCGAAACGTCTTCCGAATGAAAATAAACAATCTCGCAACGAGTATCGGAAAAAGCAATAAAAAGAGAAAAAAGACCTGTTTTAAGCGAAATGCCCGAAGCTCTCCATTCTGAAGAGTCGTTTTCGGTTGCTTTTCTATCAACAAAATGGATTGTGTCGGACATTGGCTTCGTTAGAAGGCGATTTTTGTTTTATTTTAAGAATCTATTTAATTGATGATTATAAAGTTATTTTTTTCTATTTCAAAACTGCAGGTTTGATATATATTTTGCATTTGATAGAGCGAATAAATTTTAATATTTAATGTTGATTATAAGTAAGGTGGCCAGTTTTTTTTACAATAAAAAGGAGGACGCGCACGAAAAATTTAAGAAAAAGTTACAACGTAAATATATGAAACATTTTGTTAATTCAAATAAAAATACGCTAATTACGCTTGCATTCCTTTTAATTATTTACTTAAACGAGTATTTTCCCATTTTGTCAATAGATCATTTTCTAATCCATGGGAAATTTTGGAGTAAAAAATCTCCTTTCTATTGAGCTTTCCATGAAGTGCTACAGCTAAAATATCAACATTCCATCTTGATTTCTCCCAAAATCATTACCAACTTAAAAAACCCTTTCAATTCCTGCATTAGTTCCAGGTCAGCACAACGTAAATTCATCAAGAATAACTAAATTATCATATGGAAAGTGCTCATTTTTTAAATGGTTAAGTATTTCCAGCCATCTTTTATCAATTTCAGCATTTGTTCACTTTCATCAATTCAGCACCAATTGTTCCAATTTATTAGAATTTAAATATATATTCAGTCTTCTAATTTATTCAAATAGACAATTGTCATCGATTTTAATATCAGACATTTCTTTCCATAAAAACTCAGCACAATTTTCTATATCTGCCCAATTTACTTGCGAAGAAGTCAAAAAACACTTATGAGAACTGTTATTTCATGTGATATTTGTTTCAGACCATTCTTCGACATATTGGAGGCCGCGGTAGCCAAGTGGCATAGGTATCGAATCGTGGCTTGCCTTGTCACGAGTTCGAGCCCCACTAAAGACTCGCCGTGTAGGGCAGCGATGCACGTTAAATCCGTCGAGAGCTGAAATTTCCTCCCGTTGGTGTGGTGTGGTAGTTAGAAGAGAGGGGTGCCAGCTCAGGTGTCGTCCACGTCACTTGACCATGGTTCAAAATGACGTGGTCCGTCGCCAAAGGCCCTCGTGTAGCTGAACAGTGCGACGTTAATATTCAATCAATCGACATATTGGAAACATGCTTGATTTATCTCTGAATAGAGATTAACAGATCAATTTTAAAATATTGAAAAGGAGGACAAAAAGGAAAACACTTTTCGAGGAAGGACAGAACCTATAAAAGGATGACTGTCCTCCCTGAAGGACGACGTTTGGTCACTTTATTTTCTTTTGAGATATTAGCCACGCGGATGTAGACTAACGAATGGAATTGATATCGGGCAACCAAAATTTTCAATCGAAAGACGATTTAAGAACTGTTTAAAATGGAAAGCGATCACTGGTTTTTCCAGAGGTCATCGAGTCATTTCAATTTGGTTTTAAACATTTGTGCGGTTTTTCAACCGTGAATACATTTTTCCCCCTTATATAGTTATGTTTTTTAAGAATATATGTATTTGCGGTCATTATTCTTCTAAAAAATTACTTTGAAATATTAGGGGGTCTTGTGAGACACTGATATTCTGTCTTCCAGGGAATTACAATTTTTTTAAAATGAAAATTGGAATAGTATGCTTATTTATTGTAATAATATTCGGTAAGCACGTACAAGCTACATCTGACCAGAAACAAATTCCATATGTAGATATAGAATTTTAACTTAAAAAGAGCCCTAAATGTTAAATGCGCGTTCTTGTCGGGGGATGGGATCGTTCTTCTGTTTTTGTCCGAAAGAGAGTTCTACAAAATGCAATTACTTTCTTTTGCTTCAAAGATTATTGCGTGAGAGATCTTGTGAGAAGATTTTTTAAAGAAAAGAGAATTAGTATTCATTCCAATCGAGGAAGATTGGACTGAGTGGCATCCTTTCATTAAATGCTCTGAACTTATTGTTGCTAATTGCTGCAGAGGTATCTGTATTTTTGAAAAATTCACATTATTTTCAGAGTTACAACCATTTAAAATAATTATCGGCGTTTTTTTTTCTTAAAATTTCTCCCCTCTGTTGTCGTAAAACATGGATAAACCTACTTCAAAGATATATATTTCAAAAATTCTAGTTTAGCCACTGTGCAGAGGTCTGAGCTATATACAGGCAAAATATTATTATAATAGAAGCATTTTTCAAAACAGGAGAATATTTTGAAAATGGGTCATTCTGTGTTCATTTTGTGTCAAAATATTGTACTGAAATAATTTTTTATTGTAATACTATTCTTAAAACAATTTTATATACATTTTCTAATCTAAGTGACACTAAATATCATAAATATTATCCATTTATACGCTTTTGCAAAATCACGGTTCCGAACGTAGTCGGATAGCTTAAACTTATTGTTACTGGTCATATGAAGATTTTGGTATTGTTTTGGTGGAGTGTGGAATGAGAGAGAGAGAGAAGCATGCGGAAATCATGAAGGAACGGCTATTTTGGCTGCCCTTTAAGAGATTTCTAGTATGTCAAGATTGAATTTTGAGTCTGTTGAAAAGAGAAAGATCGTTGACTTGAAAATGGCGTGTGCGTTAGAATCACACAAATGGAGCTATTAGTTTTAAAATCTTTTTGAAGCCTTTGTCACGGGCTCAAGTACTGGTGCCACTGAAGACTCGCCGTATAGACTGCGCACATTCAGGGCCGTTTTTATAGGCATTTCAAATAGTTGCGCCCCCTCCCCTTCCTTCAGTTCTTGCCAGTTTTGGTTCGGGAGGGATTTTCCCTCAACTCTCTGACTCTTTTCCTTTTCTTTGTCTTCTTAATGGAGAGTCCTTCCACCCCTTTGGACCCCCCGTGTCCCGGACTGGCAATCGACAGCCATATGGAAAGAGAGCGATATGTTTGGGTCACTCTTGTTCATTTCTTACCTTTTGGCATCATGAAACCTTCCCCACCATCGTTTTGTAAGTAAATAGAGTAAATTAATACAATCGTATGGAATATACATTACTGTATGAACTTAATAATTATAGACTTTTTAACTATTTCGCTATATGCTTGCGCCACCCTCTCCAAGTAGAGTTATCACGCCCTTCTAGGGAGGCGCACCCCATAGTTTGAGAAACGCTGCTATAGAGATTTTATTTCGAGTTTTGAGAACAATTTAATAACCGTATACATGAAACAAAATATGATTTGAGAAGAAAAGCTAAGTGATTTACGTAATAATTTGGCCTATAGCGAAACGAAAATTTGATAATTTAGATATAAAAATGAGAGAATAATTGGGTTTTTAATAAACACTAGGCGCGCGGGTTGTACGTTCTCTGTAATTTTAATTTTTTTCTCCCTCCAACTTCTTGCGCCCTAGGCATGTGCCTAGCATGCCTAAGCGGAAAAGCGGGCCTGCGCAAGTTAAATGTGTCGAGGCTCAATGTCCTCCCGTTAACGTGGTGTGGTAGTTAGGAGAGGGATGTGTGGTGTTGACCGAGGCTCCAAATGACGAGGTCCGTCTTCATTATGCCTCGTGTTGCTTTGGAGTGTAACTCTCGCTCCATTTCCCTTCCAAGATCCGAGAGCAATTTGTGAAAAGAAATAGAATTCAGTACTAAATCCAACTCGGTTTGGGTTTTGAAATTTATTTCCTTATATAGCTAAGGTCGGTGATAATTGAAACATTATTTTTACACTTTTACAATGAATTTACACTTATTTTCAATACAAGAAATCAGAATTTTCGGATTTTTTTTCTCTTAAAAAAATTACACATCTTTCAGAGGCGATATCCGGTATTTGAAATTCTTAATCGTCACTAGGAACTAAATTTTATTTATTATAATTCTCTAAATCAAACTCATATAGTATTATGGGCCACACATTCTATATTATATTAAGTTGAGGACTGCATGTTTTTAATGCTAAAAAAATTAATATTTATATTTAAAATGTACGCCTTTTGCTTAATAATTGCAAAAAAAAAAAAAAAAAAAACGTTTAGCGAATTTTGCCTACCTTATTTTTACTCGGCATATTGGTTTGTTATTTTATTATATAATATATTATTGTGTGCCGATTTTTGGGCTGGGCCGCATGTGACCCGCGGGTCATGAGTTTGACACCCCTGCTTGAAAAGTTTGGATGCAAAGGCTCCTTTTCTGAATGAATCGCATGTCGACCTGTTTTGAACAGCAAAGTTTCTGGATTGCGCATTAGAGTTGAATCGAATCAAGTTTCTTAAATGGCATTTTGCAGCGTTTTGGAGAAGTTCACATCCCAGCTGACGTTAATTTAAATTTACGAGATATGTCACCTTTCCCGATCTTTGCGATATAAATTTGCTGCAATGTAAATTGGACAAAAATTAAACTATTTTGGAAGACGCGGAAGTAAACTTCCAATTCACACACAAATAAAACGTTCTTCACTTGACCACGATTACAATTGTCTATTAATAATGAACTGGAGAGGCAAAAATGAAGGTCTCCGAACTTTCTTTAGACATTCCTCGCCGTTCTTCTTCACTTTGATATTCTTAAAATTCGATCCCAAACAATCAGTTTGTGGGAAGGTCATTCTGTTGGATTCGCTGAAGAATCGAAATGGCTACTCAGAAAGCCCTTGGGCAAACATTTGCGTCGGTGATTCAATGACCATTGAGGCGCGTGACCTTTGACGCAATCGGCGATAACCACTTTCACTGCTCGCCAGCGTCAAGGTCGCCAACAGGCGCTCGCCAAGGTCTGCACCTGCAAACATCCTTTTTCAGCTAATAATTAAATAAAATTCTCATTCATTTCTCTCGTCATAGTAGACGCGGAACCATTGGGAAATCTTAGCAAAAAATTAAATGTGCTTTTCTCTCAAATAAATGATTCTCGTTTTGAATCGCGAAGAAATGTACCAAAATATTATCTTATACAAAAGAGTATAAAGTGTATTTTTAAGCAAAATGCTTTTAAGAGATCTAAAAAAAGCATAATTTTAGCACATTCCTTCTTACATGTAATCTATCGTGCAAAAAAAAAAAAAAAAAAAAAATGGGTAATGAAATTTTAGTTTGCCGATACTTGCGAATAAAAACCTATTACCTCTGAGTTGTACTTTTTGAAAAAAAAAATGTTTTGACAGAAAATATATAGAAACCCTTCCCATGGTTTAAGTGTTACATCAAGTCTATAAATCCAGACTTTTTAAAAAAATAACTCAGATCAGTAGCGCACACAGAAATTTTTCAAGAGGGGGTCTGGGGGGTCGGAAGTTCACCATTCTTGTATAATGCTCCTTTTGATTTTGTCAATTTTCGGGAACAAAACACAGTAAAAAACTAATTATTGAATAAATAATTAGCATTAATTAATAAAATTACTCATTAATAACAAATATTTAATTAAATTTTACGTACTATATACACTGCTGGCCACAGTAAATGCAACACCAAGAAAGACAAGAGATAGCACAACCAAGTTTATTTTGTAGATATCATGTTGACCAAGTATCAAATGATTAAATTTATAGACTTCTGTGTGAAGTGTGGTTCCTGCCAGAATCAGTAGCCAGAGTAGCCGCCATTGTTGGAGATCACCGCTGCCACACGCCTCGGCATTGATTCAAAGAGACTTTGGATGTGTTCTTGGGGTACAGCAGACCAAGCAGCTTCCGCACGTTGCCAAAGTTGATCTGATGTGGCAGCTAGGGGTGTAATCTGGGTCAATCATTGAGCAACCATGGACCCCATGTTTTCTATAGGCGAAAGATTCGGAGAGCGAGCCGGCCAGGGAAGCAATTCAATCTGGTGATTGACGAAGAACCTTTGGACAATGCGTGCCACATGTGGTCGCGCATTATCCTGTTGAAATATGGCTGTGGCGAAGCCCTGAAGGTAAGGAAAGACAACTGGCTCCACACCTCGGAGATGTAGCGCTGGCTGTTTAAAGTACCGGCAATGCGTACTAGAGGAGTGCGAGAATGATACCCAATACCGCCCCATACCATAATACCCGGTGCAGGACCAGTGTGGCGGTGCAAAACGCAGCTGTTCAGCATCCTCTCTCCACGGTGTCTCCGACTCGAATCCGACCATCGTGGTGTTGCAGACAGATGCGTGACTCGTCAGTAAAGACAACTTCATTCCATTCTGCTGCCCACATCCTTCTTTCATCGCACTATTGGCGGCGAAGACGTCTGTGGTTCTGCGTCAAGGGTAGACCAAGCAATGGACGTCTTGCGGACAGACCACTCTACTGTAAAAGGCGTCGAATGTTACGCGCAGACACTGAATGATGCGTTACAGACTCAATGTGCTGTGCTATGGTTCGTGATGTGACTGAGCGATCCGTCACTGCCATGCGCACAATTTGCATGTCCTCACGTGAAGTGGTGCACTGAGGTGGATGCAATAGACCACGTCGGTCCGTCGTACCCTCCTGCATCCAACGGT